>WSUE01000210.1:0-67269 GCA_019633535.1 Tulasnella sp. JGI-2019a
AGATTGTATATAACAGATGAAGTGAGGAGGTCTTGTTCCTCACTTTGCCTCCTGTATTCTCCAGTATAAGTCTGCAGCAACTTCTCTATCACATCTATTGTCCATAGTCTCACAGTCCACATGCCAAGTATCTCACTCACCTCAAGACCATGTGCCCACATCCACAGCCACAGAACCCAGAGTCACAACAGTTGGCATCTTGGCTGACACAATACTGTTAATTTCATGTGGGAGAGTGCAATCAGCAGCATATTGAATGAGCATGTGGGCATGTGGCAGGCCACACTTCTGGAATTCAATGACTTGTATGGTGTATTGTACACCTCCAGCATTTGGGAAAAGGGTCTTCAGTCAGCTCATGAGAAGCACAAGCTTTTGTGAGAAGACTTGAGCAACAACAATTGGTATGTCCACATATGTCTGTCCTGGGTGGAGTTGTGATGTGATCTCTGGCCATTGAGGATTACAGGTCATGGTGATGAATAGGGTGGGTTGTTCATTGGTTGCCACAATAGTTAGAGCATCAGCAACCTAAGGAATGTTATATTTATTAATCTTTGTAACCATAAATTGTTGGTGAAGAATATGCTAAACATACCTGCTCTTCTGTCCACTTCCTAGAGCCCAGGAAGGAGGTCAGTAAGTACACATTCTCACTGGGCTGTATGTTCCCATCACCCATGAGTGCTGCATCCTCACAGCAGAGTTGCTCTTGGTTTTGCCAGATGTAGTGAAGTTGGCACTCAAGGTCACAGGAGAACATGTTGACCAGATACTCATTGGTCATGTGCCTGAAGATCTCAAAAAGTGAGTCACTGAGGAGGTGGTGATAGTAGTGCCACATTTGAGTGGTTGGGACATCAAGGCTGACTTCAGGTCCATTTTGAAAGTTCTCTCTGAGGCATAGATCCCCCTCACCATGCTGACCAACAACCCTCCAACCTAATGTGCCATGTGGGAACAGCAGCAGGTATCCTAGAGGCTCCCAGTACCAACTGATGATTGGGATGGAGAGTTTAGCCTCTGGTCCACTTGGTTGTTTGGGCATGATCACCAGTGACTGGGGTTGAAGCTCAATTGCAGCTGAATTATTGTACTGTAGAACTGCAGCAATCTCAGAGGTTGTTCAATTGTCCTGTAGGGTAATGTTTGCAGATGGAAGGTAGGGAATGAGAAAGGAAAGTGAAATGACATGTTGGGCAAGTAGGTTGACATGCAGGAGAGCAGTGGAGACAGCACAAGTCCAAATCTCAGGGATCTTGCCCATCCAAGAATGTGGAGGAGCTGCAGTGTGTTGATATCTGTCATAAAGGAGCCACTGGAGACCAGAGTTTTGGTAGTTAGGCTGAATCTGATGGTAGACCCAGCCTATAGATTATAGTTAGCATCTTATCCGATGGCAAAATACAGAACTGGCCTTGTATAGCCACAAAGCTGTTCAATGTCCTTGGAAAGGCAGCAGTTGTCCCAAGTGCAGCAAATGAAAATATGTTGTTGAGTTTGCATGACTTCCCTGATATCCCAATATCATTGATAAAATAGTTGTACTCTACAGGCAGTGGCAGGAGTGGTCGGACAATTTGAGTGTGCTTGCCATTTGGCCCACAACAAAATCCTGCCTGTTCACCAGTCAAAAGAATAATATGGCAATGCGGACAGGTTCTGTTCCACTGAAGGGAGACTGTGGGTGTGCAGTTGTTTGGGGCCCACACATTCATCAGAGAGTGGTGAGAGGGAGGTTCAGGGGTGATATTAATTGGTGCTGCATCATCTTGATGTATTTCCCCAATAATCAGAGCACAGACTATATTTGTCATGGGTTAAATCATTTATTATGGCAATGCAGTCAAGAGAGAACAATAAAACTGAACTTTTGATTTTGATTTTGATTTTGATTGGGACTGTATATACTCATATGTACATTCATTCATTGGAGTTTGCTTGCACTTTCCAGTTTGTTTATATACAGATTTGAATTAAGTAAGAAAATCTGGGTTGATCCATTCATCAGCTCTCTTCTGTTTCTGTTGTGTAGAGAGCTGTGAGCTCATATTGTTGATTTGGATTGATCCAGGCAATGTTGCAGCACTGGTGATTGGCATGGTAGATTGAAATGAATTTGCACCCTCTGAGGAAAGGAGTGGCAGGAGATATAGGCTGGCAGTTGTGGAAGCTGGTGTCATCATCTGGTGCTGTAGGTTATGACTGATGGAATGACTGGATGACACAGGATGGGGCAGCTGCCATACCAGAAGACTGGTTTGATGCCCTGCTTCCCCTGGATGTAATGGTTCCTGAGTGTGTTGTGGGCTGTCCAAAAGAGGACATAATTGTGGGAGTTTGGAAAGGTGCAACCACACCTGAAGGGGCCCTTGCATCAGCCATGGGTGTTGGAAGAAGAGGCTGTGTGGTAGGTGACAGGCCTGGAAGCATGGAGAGTAGAGGTCTGACTGACTGTTGAAATGAGAGTGTGAGCATTGAGATTGGTGGAAGCATGCTGTCAGTTGAAGTGATGGGGGGATTTGGTGACCATCCATCAAAGGAGTGGGCAATGGTTTGCTGGGCTTGGAATGGTGGTAGTGATGTGGGTAAACCTTGATTTGGCCTCATCAAGGGGCTATCAATCACTATCACATTTGATTGTGACCATGGCATAGTGGACTGCAATGTCTGAGGTGCTGAAATGACTTGGGCCAGATTCATCAAACCTGCCATAGAGCCTGAAGCTGTGTTGAGAGTGGAGCTTGGAGATGGGACTGGATGCATTGATGATCTAAACTTCCTCTTCTTCATAGGCGAACTGCTTGGTGTTGTTGGGGTATTTCCATCATCCCCAATTGTAATTGAGCCCAATAGGCCACCAAGGTGAAGGGTGATATGTTCGATGTCAATACTGAAAGTCCTGTCATTGTAGCAATAGCCAATGTGCCCTATGATGGCAACACATGACTTTGGGAATGGTGATGGAGGGTGAGCAAAGCATCAGTTATTGGTATCAAAGGTGCAACTATAAAGGTGCAAGATTAGATGGTGTTTGACCAGTTGAATCACAATCATACTGACTGTAATTGAAAATTCTGCAGGCAATCTCGAACATACTCGGATGTGAGCAACTTGAACCCCATCATCATGGGATTTGCCATCGATTCCAGTTTCAATTGGACATGCCTGATCACCCAGACCCATGGTACAATGTCCAGGATGTTGGTCTCATAGTCATCAGACATAGGATCTCCAGGAAAGGGCATCATGAAGATCACATTGATGTAAGCCTGGCCAGTGGAGTTATTGATGGCAAGTCGGCCCATGAGGAAGATGACTGACTCATCCAGAAGTATGGTGGAATCTGGGGGCGAGTATTGACGAATCTCAACTGGAAGGTCAGTGTTGGATCAACCAGCAAGAACAGAAGTATAATAGAAGTAGTATGTCGATTTGTCAGATTTCTTGTTCTTCTGAGAGTCATGTCCCCACCAGTAATACAAAACAGGCTGGTGGTGAGGCAGCTTTGAGAAGATGACATGGGTAAGTGTCCACTAAGAGGTAGAATGGGTCAAAGGGGCTCACCTGAAGAGTGTATGACTGGTCTCATGCATGATTTATATCAAGATCAGTAAGGTTTCAAGATTGATATGAATATGTCATGATGAGTAACATCAGTAAGTCACATTCACCTAAAAATGCCTGTTTCACCCCCTAATATTTAATAGTGCAAGTTTTCAGCTAGTCACATTGATCTTAGTATATGCCAAAATCATTGAGCAGAGTCTCAAGTCTGAGCTTTAAATAATATCAAGTCAGCCACATTTGTAAAGGTAGGTGATACAGCAGAGGAGGAGAGCAGGGAAATAGGAGAAGTGGTGCAAATGCAGTGGTGGCTGACATCATATGGCTGTCAGGGACATGCTGGCCATGATGTCAGGATGATTCCTTTGCTGGTCTTGCTCATGACATCACCAGGCTCCCCCTTACCACTGTGCTTACACTGCACTGTGGCAGACAATGAATTAAGGAAAAGACATTGCCCAATGGTGGCAGTCCTGCTTACATCTAATGCTGCCATTATGCAATGGCAGGAGGGGCACAGATTGATGAGTAACAGCAGACAGCCAAGCAATGGTTGGCATTATATCTAATTGACAATTGGCATTCATGATGTTGACCGAAGTTGAAATGCCAGGTGCAGGGTTGGGATGCAAGGATCTAGGGAAAGAACTGGTCTACAGTTTCTAGTGCAAATGATATGGTACATCGCTCAAAATCGCCTTAGAGCGAGGCGGGAATAGTTAATGGTTTGCAGTACCGTCCGATTTCGGGCCCGCTCCTTGAGACACTCACTTAGTCTTGATTAGGCAAGCGTTTGTATTGAAAGCGCCACTTTCGAGCATCTGGTTAATAAGAGTAAGATAAGATAAGATAAGATAAGATGTAATTAAGTTAGCCTTTGTCGACTCACGGCGACTAACTCCGTCTGCATGAGCCCTAGCTTCCTTCAGACCCTGACGCTTCCTGGATGCTCTCCGCCTCATGTCAGTCGTGCCCAGCTGCTGGCAGCCAGGTCTTATCGTCGAGGAAATACATTCGCATTCTCCCAACCACACAGCTGCCCTCACTCCTAGACTCTAACTGTCACTGCCGGCAGCATGAGCGAAACCACGTTAGAAACCGCTAGATTGACTCTCAACGCTCTGGTCAAGGTACTCGGAGCATTGCCCATCCCACCCCCATTCAAGGATGTCGTCTTGGCCATTCCACAGATCTCATTAACGATCATGGAGATTTCTCAGGTATTTTCCCACCCTGCTTCGAGCTATTTGCGAATCTGATCGTGTACTGCAACTGGACAGGGTGTCAAGAGGAATAAGCAGGATGCGAGGGACCTTGCGCGTTATATTGTAGACCTGACCAAGGCCACCCTCCGTCCTTTGGAACGCGTCAATGTCAAACAACTGATATTCAGGCCAGAAATGGAACCTGCAGTGAACGACTTTCACGGGTATGTCGTCTAAGATTCCTATATGATGGGATATTTGTATATCAAGCTCACGTCCTTCGTGCTAAGGGCGCTACAGCAGGTGGAGAAAGAAATGGGCAGGTTAGCCTCAAGAAACTGCTGGAAGATGATGGTTAGCTACAACGCAGACTTGGGGACAATCGCGGCATTTGAGAAAAGGATAGAGAATGCACGGCGTATCATGGATGTATGTGCCTCTGAATACCGTCCATTTCCACTGACATTGATCGACGGAATTAGACGGAGATTACCATGGTGATGCGCGCCTTAGTCGAGGAGACGAATGCCACTACGACGAAGACGCTTGACGTAGCAGAGAATATCAACGCCACCGCGACGAAGACGCTTGATACAGCAGAGAGTACACAGGCCGTCGCGAAAGCAACGTATACCAGGGTTGTTAGTGTTGGTGATCATTTAGAAGTAAGGACAGCCCGTTATTCGCATGCCCCACTTCCTCTCTAACCATTGCCTGACTGCTGTAGGACGATAGTAAGAGGAAACTGCCTTGTGAGCGCGGCAGTTACGTATTGACTGTGCGTTATTTGCAGAAACACGACGACTTCTCGAACGACTTGGGACTGGTGGCAGCAGTCCCACTGATGCCTCAGCAGCCGAGGAGCGCATCTGTACCGCAGGAACTCGAGAGGCCGTCTTGGCGAGGATTGAGCGGTGGATCACAGGGCCAGAGTATGACGAAAAGCGTATCTTGTGGTTAAACGCGCTCGCAGGAAGTGGGAAGACCGCCATCGCCGGTTCAGTCGAAAGAATGGCCAAGGACGCCGGACGCCTCGGGGCACGATTTTACTTCGCACATGGCCAACCCGACCGGAACAAGCGCTGCATTCTCAAAATCTCTCGCCAGCTGGCCGAGCACGGACTTCGGGATGTGATTGCTACAGCCGTTGAAGCAGAGCCGGATATCATTACTTCGGCTGCTCCCCTCCAGTACCAAAAGCTCATCCTCGAACCCCTTCTCACGTTCATCGATACTGACCTGAAGCTGGTTATCATCATCGACGCATTGGACGAGTGTGAAAAAGAATACGCCAGGAAGCTCCTTGAGGTCATCGGTCGCGATCACCGCCGCTTGCCCACCGGTGTCAAGTTCTTCATCACGAATCGGGCTGAGCCTCACATCGAGGGTGAGCTCGAGGCGAAATCGGTGCACCCTACTGTGGAGGAGCTGTTGCTAGATGAAGAGGAACCATGTACGGTGCAGAGGGATATCGAGGTGTACCTAAAGACCCGTTTCCCGTCACTAGTCAAGGAGTTTAGGATGGAGAATGAGAATTGGCCGGGAGAGGAAACACTTGTCCGGCTAGCTCAGATGGCAGGGAAGTCGTTCATCTGGGCTTCCACCGCTTTTCTACTCGTAGCCGACCCCAATCATCGCAATCCTAAGGCGCGATTAAAATACATTTTATCAACCCCTACTCTCAACAATCTCGACAAGCTCTATTCCGAGGCTTTAAACCACGCATTCCCTTCCAGTATGGATGAGTCGGTAGTCTCTCTTGTGCACGATGTTCTAGGAACACTGGTCGTCGCTCGCTTCCCGCTTACCGTCACCACCTTGGTGAAACTTCTGGTATCTGCAACAGATTCGTCCGAAGAGATGGAAGAGATTATCCGTAACAGTGTTCTACGCTCCCTCGGGTCTGTTCTCACCGTTACGGATGACGATGAGGGATCCAACAGCAGACATATCGAGTTCCTGCACAAGTCGTTCGTCGACTTCCTCATTACCAACGGTCGCTGCAACGACCGCTTCCTGCTTGACATTCCAAAGCAGCATGAGAATTTGGCGATCAGATGTCTTATACTGCTGAACAGGCTCGAACGTAACATCTGTCAGCTCACCGATCCATCGAAGCTGAACTCGGAAGTCGATAATACCAAGGAACGGCTTGATCGCCACATTCCCGGAGATCTGGTTTACGCATGCAAGCATTGGGCAAATCACCTGTCAGAGAGTGCGAGAGACAGGAACGTGAGGACGGAACGTGAGGACGGAAATCGATTCGCTCCTGGAGAAGTTCGTGGGGGAGGCGCTTCTATTCTGGATAGAAGTGATGGGTCTGCTCCTTGAAGTGAAGGAAGCGGTCGTACTGGTTCGCTCGGCAGAGCAGTGGGTCACGGTAAACAAATACTTCCTTGCATATGAATTGCGCTGACGAGGTTCTAACTTAAAAGGCTCGAAAAACCCATATTGAACTTAATCCATCTCTTCCCCTGCTTCTTCATGACGCCAAGCGCTTCTTTATGGACTTCGCGGATCTCATCAGTGAAAGCTCGTTACACATCTACATCTCCGCGTTGGCATATATTCCAACAAAATCCCAGCTCCTCCAAACGTATGGAAAATTTCTTGAACCTGGTCCGAAACTCCTGAGATGTCGTGACACGGAGTGGTCGAATTGTTTGTGGACAGTGTCGAAGCACTCTAACGATATCACCTGTCTTGCTGTTGCGCCAGACGGCAAGACCATCGCCTCCGGATCTTGGGACAGTGACCTGCGGCTCTTGGACGTGGCATCCGGAGCGTCGATTGGAGGGCCGTTGCAAGGTCATACCAGCTTGGTGAACTGTCTTGCTTGGTCGCCTAACAGGAAGATCCTTTTATCCGGTTCATGTGACAGGACACTCCGTCTTTGGGATGGAGAGATTGGCGCAGCAATCGGAGGGGCACTAATGGGTTACACCGGTAAAGTGACGTGTCTCGCCTGGGCAGCTCATGGGAAGACATTTGTTTCTGGCTCAGAAGACGGAACACTGCGCCCTTGGGATGCGGAGACGGGTGGAAGTGTTGCGACACTGGAAGGACATACCGACGAAGTAACCTGTCTCGGTTGGTCACCCGATGGTCAGACCCTCGCCTCTGGCTCGGAAGACGGCATCATCATCCTTTGGAACGCAGTGATCCGTAAGGAGATAAAGAGGCTAGATGTAGGCGCCTGGACCAATTGTCTTAGTTGGTCATTCGATGGGAAGATTTTTGCCGGTGGCTTCGTCAACGGATTGCAGCTCTGGAACACGGAAACAGGCACTTCAATCAGCACGCCGGAAGACTTTAGTCACGTTATGCACCTTGCATTTGCGCCCAAGAGATACACTCTCGCATTCTCAACCAGAGTCGGGAATCTGTTTCTACTCGACGCAGAGACCGGGGTGCGCATTGGAGGGCCGTTACTGGGTCACGCCGGACCTGTTACTTGTCTCGCGTTCTCCCCCAACAGCAAGGTTCTCGCATCGGGCTCTTGGGACCGAACATTGCGACTCTGGAACGTGGAGACAGGTGCGACTGTAAAAGGACCCTTGAGAGGTCATTCTAATGGCATCACCTGTCTCGCGTTCACTCCCGACGGCAAGGCACTAGCGTCGGGCTCTCGAGACCATACACTCCGTCTCTGGGATATAGAGATTGAAACACTCGGCGAAGAGCCATCGGACAGCCACCCGGATTCTGTCGACGGCCTTACGTCCACGCCAAACGGCAAGACCATCTCCACCGGATCCGCCGACAACACAGTACATCACGGGAATGCGGAGATCGACGCACCTTTGGCAGAGCGATTGAATTGGCATACCAGCCCCGTCACCTGTCTTGCGTTCATCCTGGATGGTACGATTCTAGTGTCCGGCTCTTATGATAAAACAGCGCGATTTTGGGACGTGGTGACGGGTGCACCTATCGGGGAGCCGCTGAAAGGCCATATATACTTTTCATGTTTCGCCTTATCACCCAACGGGAACGTACTCGCTTCGGGCTTGGGTGACGGTACTGTTCAACTTTGGGATGTAGAGGCCAGGGTGGCAATCGGAGAGGCGCGCAAAGGTCATTCCATGTTTACCAGTATCACATTCATTACATGGTCGCTTAATGGGAAGACCTTTGCATCTCGCTCAGGTAACGGTCAAGTCTGCGTGTGGGATACAGACGGTGGTACGGGGATCGGGAGGCTGGAGTTGGATGGTGTCACCTGCGCTGCGTTTGCGCCTGACGGAGGGACCATTGTATTGGGCTCCCAGGACGGTACGCTGCACCTCTGGAATGCGAAGACCGCCGAACGAATTGGAAAGGATTTGAAGGGTCATTCAAACGCGGTCGCGCGTTTGGCACTCACACCCGACAGTAAATTCCTTGTGTCTACCGATAGAAAAAAGTGTAGCCTGGTCCGGGATGTGGCTACGTGGACGCTCATGTTCGACCCGGGCTTTGATGTTTCGCCAAAACCACGCAAGGACGACTTCTTGTGGAGGATGGGTGATGGTGGTTGGATACTGGATGAGGTGAGCATGAGGTTATTCTGGCTTCCTGCAGGACTGCGGCCGAACACGCTTGGCCCCGTGGCACTTGGTGGTACCACGTTAGCGATTGGAAATCAGCGAGTTTCCCTTCTCGATGTCTCCCATTATGTCAGTTCCGACTAGCCTGATAACAAAAGTTTCAGAAGGCCCACTGGGTGCACGTATTAGACCGTCAGTTATGGTATGTTTGTCGGATAAATCTCATCCCCACTTTTCTTACAGAGACGATCGTCGCTCTCGATATGTATCCACACCGTGACGATACTGATGCCATTATCTGATGCTAAGAACTACATAGCAAAGAATTTAAGGACCCACTTCAGGATGGCGAGCGCTGTGATTTAATTCATTTTACGTATTTTTTTCCTGTAGAAAGCATATATGTTATGCTATCGTCACGTCGAATGGCGCTTCATCCTTGAAGTTGCGTGTGTTTATTGGGATTTACAAGATCCATGGGCTCTGGTTGTAGACAGTGAGTTCCACACATAGTCACCTTGCAATCCATCGACCCCGGAACACCGAGAAGGCCAGTCCATCATATGCACCCCGGTATGGAAACCAATAGATGTGTCATGAATCGATAAGCCTCTCAAGCGCCCTCCCCAAGGTTTTACGCTTCTCCCTTGTACAAGATACCCAGCACCGGCTTGTTCTCACCTCTCCGAGTATGTATTAAAGTAGGGGTCTTCGAGAGGACTAGCCAAAAATTCACTTCCCATTCTGCCAAAAGTTGTACGTCCGGGAGGCTTGTTATGACATCATCGAAGAGAGAAAGCCATGGACTCTGTCTTGGTCCGCTTTCCTCACAAATTTTTTGATGCTTATTGTAGTGGCCTTGACTCTCCATTGTTCAGGCCATCGGTGACAGGCATAATACATGGAGGATTGTAAAGTTGAAATAAGGGTCGACGGAGATCCCTAATTGACTAACGTCATTCGCTGACCCCTTCTCGATCCCACATGTAGCATCTAATTGCCGATATGCTGTTCTCTGACCAATGCCAAGAGGCACCGCATTCGTAGTAACATGGAATACCATCCTTTAAATCATAATTCAATTCACCATCTCAAAACCAAACACATAGTAAGCAATCATAAATTACAATTTCTTACGTCCAATCTTGGAGGGTTACAATCAAAGTCGTGACAATCACTGTAACCACGAATAGTACATGACACTGCCGAGAGTCCTGACCCCATGCGCGTCCCGGAGTGGGGGGTAAACTTGTACAGGTCCTTACACCCGTAAGACCCCCAATCAAAGCCACTTATAACAACCATGGTGGCAAGGGACGGTTGCTGCCTGTAGCAGGCGACCTGTGCCTTGCTACTCATGGCGACTAGTATGACACATCACTGCCACCAACTAGTACGGTTGGTGCTACAGCATTCGACATTGGTCATACCGAGCGAATACTTAAGGCATCGGCAGGGACTCCAATGCACCGATACCATCGTCGTCGCCATCGCCTCTCGAAATGACCATGTGCTGAGATTCTGGCCAAAAGTCCATCAAAGAGAGGAGTGGTGCAAAATACAAGGATGCGGTCCTCTCTGACGGTAGGTCCTCACAGCAAATCCCATTTGACCTCTCTCCTGACCCTCTCCGCATGCAAAACAGAGAAGCATGAGACTACCGAATACGCCAGAGTATTAGGTATTTCGATGATAGTGAATGTCATCCTCGGGATGTTCATGGAAAATTTCAAGACCATGGCTGCTCCTAGGAAGCAAGCAGATGGATCCCATGCTGTCTCCTTTGCCTCTTCTCCGAATTACGTCGTCCCCATAATCTATACGACACGATACTTCGAACTCTTCATACAAAAGGCGATTGAAATTCCCAGTCAACGTCAGATATATGCGGACATAGAGGCGCTCAACTGGAAAGAGATGTGCGAGCAGCTGAGTCAAGGCAACGTCGGGCCGTCGATGCGTTCATGGGTCGCATTGACCGATATTCTGACTTTCTATCGATTTCAAAGTTAGTGGAAAGAATGTCGTCTCCATCCGGATGTCAAAAGAGGCGTTCGTTAAGGCGCTAACCAGTTTTGGCCACCCAGAATCGGTAGCAGTTGGAATCCTAGAAGTCTATCTCGGAGACACTGGGTTCCCGTGTAAGTTTTCCCTTGTCACTTGCTTGGTATGCCATATTCTAACCACGAGCATCTCTTGTCATTAGGTTTAGGAAAGAAGGACTCCGAACCCGATCTGGAGGGCCTGGCAAGGAAGCCTTATACTTTTCACGAGTTCGCTGAACAGACGGACCGGAGTCAGATTCTGAATTGATTAGAACGCAAATATATTCAGTGGATAAAGGCGTAGTACTAGATCAATTTTGAGCTATTTTAGTTTTATTCTCACCTCTAGATGGTGTCGCCAGAGATGATGCTTACAGCAAGCAACAGTCACGGAGTCCATATAGCCACGACGTACGTCATCCGCTGTGAAAAGGCGCCTTGAGCGCCACATTGTTAGAGACTAAGAGTAATAGCACTGATCTATGATATTAAGGACGTCGTTCAACCCACCCAGAACCATTATTGCGCATTCGAAACCGACTCTGGCGAGAATACACAATCCTGGTCGAGGATTTCACTAACATGCTCTACGTGCGCGTCCCGCTCTCGCCTCATCACAATCTATGATCACAAGCAACACCGCTCGAAGTTCAAGGCGTTCCGACTTTGCATTACCTAAAAGTGGCCCGTTTTGCCTTCGATAATGATAATTGAAGGCCAGACCAAGGTAACATCGGCGTGAGCCCGAGCAGGCGATCGAGGGTGTCGCAACCTAACGGCTCGCGACATGGGGATAAAACCAAAGGCTTGCAGAGTGGATATACCTATCAAAAATGAATTTTGACTCTCAATTATACATTGCCAATCTATTTGCTCGCCATTCGTACACTCCACGTTGAAGAGCAGCAATCATGATGGTCACCCAAGATCCCTCTGTTCCCCTCGTGGTCGTCGTCGGTGCTAGGTTTCCAGCGTCAATTAGAGCGCTCTCTGAGTCCAACAAGCCTTACCGCCTTCATGGATTCACTCGTGACCCTGCCAAGCCTATTGCGAAGGATAGGAATGCCAAGGGGGATCGAATTCACCACCGATTCATTAGGTTCCTTCGCGATCGTATCGGGTTTATTTATGTCCTTTCGATCAATCTAGATCTATACCGTATCTATATATGCAGTGGCGGGGAAATGTGGGCGACATTGTGTCAAACCACCGCCAAACCAAAACCTCGGCGCTTTCCGACAAAGATATCGGAACCTGGCATAAAAGCAACAGCAAGAGTGTTGGCATGGATGTTGAGGTTGGATGGACTCCGACCCAGGTTGTATTGTGTTACTCGGCCTTCTATTGATCCTTCAGCACGCCGAGAAAGCCAGCCCATCCCATATATGTATTCAATATAAATGCATATCTCAGTTTAAAAATGATAATGCAGTCAGCGCCCATTTCTACCTCCATATGCAAAGGCCTGGATGATCGGTCTGAGTTGTATCATCAGTTATCCCAGTCTGAAGGTTCATTATGATCAGTCTCACAGCAGCTATGATAAAGGGTTGGGCGCATACGCACCACTTTCTTGGAGCTTGTCTTCATCTCCATCGGGAACCTCCTGCTCTCTAATCTGGATTGTCGTTTTTGCAAAAGTAAGTATTCAAAAGAATCAGATGAACACAAGTGTATGGACCAGCGATTGAAACGGATGGGTACATCATTGAAGTCCTCATTTGCCTTATCGACTGATCCATTGAGTCATCACCCAGTACGAAGGGCCAAATTAGGTCTAGTGTGTTGACGTCTTGATTCAAATTAGTTCTGACCGCCCCACCGCCAAGCTACTAAGCCAAGCCAAGCCCCAAATTTCTATATATATCGCGTTCCATCCTGGAGTCTCTGGGAAGTGATCACTCGCTTCCCATTATATTAATTTCCTCTGTCAATTTCTGAGGCTGCGGTCGATTGGTATGCTTTTCTAGATTACCACCTCCACCGTCTTACTGGTCAAGTCACAGTCAAATCGGAATGCCTCGCCGCTGCCTTGATGCCTGCTCCGTGTTCCTAATACCCTACGATTGCACCGATCCTCAAACCAGCTCTTGATGACATGACAGCTGTCCTTCAGCACACAGTCACCCCAACCTGTGAGTAGTGCCATATTCTAGAGGTCGCATTGATCATTTTCCGGAACGGATACATTGCCCAACGAAAGTCTTTACTCTGCCTCTCTGTTGGCCCATCCGCAAAATAAGAAACCTACTGGGACTACAAAGTTACATCGGACATTGAGAATAGCAATACAATGCTAGAGGCTGGGCCTGCTTCAGTGCAACAGTCCTGCATCGACAAATTCTGAATGAGTCTATGCATCGGCTCACATCCCCATGCCAGCATCACAACCATCACAGGACATGCATGTGAGCCGTTCCACAAACCCTTGACAACCCGCTGGTGGCCCATCTTTGTGGGACCGTAGCATCTTCGTGAGGCGGTTCCAACCATTTCTGTCCCCGTAGCAAGGCTTCTTCCATATCCCCTTTCCACTTTTCAATCTCCCCCCTCGACCCTACACTTAGTTTATCCCGAGCCTCAAGCTTCCGTATCAATCCACTAACTGCTTCGTGTAGACCGAGTCCGATTGCCGCTTCGGGGTTTATCTTCAAAGCGTGGTGGGCGAAGCGGAAGATAACGCCGTGTTCAATGGTTGCGGACAGTAAGACGATATTGCGATGCTTGATATCCACGGTTGTGCGGCCATGATAACTCTCCATCCAGGTCCTCAACGCCTCAATCGCGGCAGGAGAAGTCCAAGCTGTCGAGGGTTCATGAGCTGATGAGGCGGTAACGGCCCTATCCCTATCCCATGCTCGAAGAAACATGACTCCGGCTGCCATTTCGTCATCACGATTCCATATCCCTTTCGGTGATACCACGCCTAATCCCTCTCCTACTTGGCCTTTGATCACCCGCGTGAATAATTGAACAAATCTCTCCCCCTCACAAAGATCCACTCATTGTCCCGCTGGGCTGAGACGCGTACATTCAGCGAGCCACAGAAGGCTCGGGCCGACTCCTTCACAGGTATCAATGTCGCTTTTGTGTACCATGGTAACTAATGCCTGACACATTTGGATCTCCAATGGATCACATGGCCATAGTAATGAAGTGCGCTGAGTATCTCCAATTGCGCTGCTGGCAATATATTGGAATGCGCCGCTACCGGCCCACCACGCTTCATCTCCGACAGTTTGTCTCCCACCACTTCCTGGGCACAACCATATATATAGTCGTAGTGCGCACAGTAGCACTGGAGCGATGGAACGGTCTCGGAGGTACGCTGTGCGTGCCTCCTGTTGTAATTCGGGTGGAAGTCGACGTAAAACGATGAGAAAATAGCGATATAGAAGGCCGTGGAGAATTCCTTCCATGTCTGGACATTCGGAGTGAACGGAGTGCACCGTAGCGGTGATCGCTTCTACTTCGCACGATTGACTGAGGTACTGAGATCCTTCCAACAAAAGGAGATGCTCAAACACCGCTGTAACTTCATCTCGACAGCCGATCAATTCCGCGTCACCTTCAGGAAGCAAAGCGTCTCCTTTGAGGGTTACAAGGCACTTTATGTTGTCGCTGAGCTTGGAGTGCATTTCCCGAAACATGTACCAGGTGCGGCTGTCCGATTTTAATAGAGTTGCCAGTGCGGGATATAGGTATTGTAATTGCACGAGGAGGTGCTGTTGAAAGCACAACATTTTCCCGAGCAACTTGGGAGGTTCAGTGGACGTGGTAGATGGTCGGTGGGCGATGAGCTGATAATATTCAGAAAATGCACCAAGAACCTCTATAATGTCCTGCACAAGACTGCATGGGATTGCGGAAGAGTCAGTGAACCACAAAATGACAGCTGGGAGCAATGGACATACTCAGATCCATTCGTCCAGGCGAATTTAACCATCTCGCGTGGGGGCGCTCGTGGACGTCCCAAGTAGCGGTGCAATAGACTCCATAGCGTACGCGATGCACAGCTGAGATACACTTGGTCGACATTCCCCTCATCCAGTAGCAAGGCTGAGCTGAGCCTACTATACACCTTATCGTCCGATTGAACGAAGACGTCCATTCCGGACACAATACAGTAGCGAAGGTAGACTGTAGCATCGAAAGTTTTTTGAGTGCTTTGAAATGGGAAGTTACCCAGAGCTGAAATCCGCGGGATGGTGTTTTTACCCGGCCAAGGATCACATAATCCAAAAATAGAACCGAAGAGGTTTATGAAATCCTGGGCCGAATCTCCAACCCTCCAGGTGTCCCCAGGCTCGCAGTTGAATGCTGAAACGCATGCCCTTCTGACTTTCAACCAGGATCGTTCAGGATCCGCAAACAAGACGCATGCTACGGCTCTCGCCATGGTGCTTGCATGTGCCACGTTGTCTTCGGTAGGATTGCGCTGAACTTCCAGGAAAGTTTCGGTGAACCTGGACAGGAGCAGAGAGAAGACCGAGCTGCGGGAGATAAGCTGTACGGCGTTGATATCGGTTACGAGGGGAATATTCTGGGCGACTGTGAGTAGATGTTTGTGATCTGGAGCGGTCTCTGCCATCCAGAGTGCCAAGAATACATCCAATTCGCCGACGTCCGAAGGCTGGATGGGCCAAATGAACAGACAGGGGATGATAACAATTGGTGAGATGATGGTCCATAAGATCCAGAATGCAGCCTTGAAAAGGTCAAATGGAAAGTTCTTGGCCTCTATCGATGACGTGAGGTCAATGTGCATCGCGCGAATCGCTGTATTGACCCTTGCTGCTCCCAACTGCAACGATGCGATGGCTGGATCCCAGAAGGTATATCGTACGCCTCGTGTGCCGAGGAAATCTGGCGAGTAGAAGATGTCACGAAGTGGTTGCTGAACCTTCCTAATGACCGCTGAGACAGGAGTTTGGAAGGGGCTTGTTGTGTACACGACGCTGACTACCACTGTGAACCCGTAGAATACAAGGCCAACAACTGCGAACGCGAAGACAACGAGTGCTACACATCGATCAATCATCCAGAGGTAGTCCACCAGCCCGATGAAGAAGAGGGCGAGTGAGATGAGGAGCAGGGCTTGAAGAGCTTCGACTACAAATCGCAGCCCCCACCGCTCCGCACCTTGAAACTTCTCTGCTCTTTTCCTGGATTGCTCCTCAATTGATCCAGTCTGACCAGTGCGTGAATATTCTTGCAGCCACTGCTTTGCTAGCACGCCGCCCGCTGCTGCCAAAAGACTGCAGGAAAGACTTGCGAAGAACGTACAGTTCTGTCGAACGGCTCCTTTCCCCGGAACATAGACCCGAGTTAGATCGTTGCGGGTGAGAGTTCCATTGCTGGCATTCATGACAAGGAGTTGAAGGAGGAGGTTGGTTTGATCTAACGGATTAACGCTCAATGCTGCAAGGACAACGACGATAAAGGCGGTGTTGACGGCGGAGAAGAGACCAGCCTATGAACTCATGAGATAAGTTGAGGACTATGTATTTGGGAGAAGCGCTCACAAAGATGAGAAGGACATCTAGGTTGGTATTCAGACCAGCCAACATATCCTTATCGAACTTGTCGGCTAGCTTGTCGTACCTGATCCAAAAGTCGCCCACTGAGCCAAATGCGCCCAGTTGTTTGTCCTTCAGAGAAGACATTCTTGAGCGATAATGCTGAAGAGGAGGTTATCGTGAACGAGGTATGAACGCGCAATCGCAGAGAATTGGCCATAGTAAAGCTGCTGCTGTTCATTGACTCCAGATGCGGCAGCGCGTGCCATGAGGCAAACACGTCTTTGAGGCTGGCTTGACACCACGAGGCTTAGGTGTGATGTCTGATACCACATATGGGTGACGACACCGGCCTTGACTTGGATGGTGAGTTGCAATGGCTCTCAATGTGCCTCAATGCAAGCATGTGAGAACTTTGCACCGGATGGAAAGAGAGAGACAAACATGGTAGGGGAAATAAATATATAACCCGAAGACGCCATGTGGAGTTAAGATGCGGTCCGGTTTAGACCTTTTACTAGAAGTCGAGATGATGACATTATGTTTAGGATATCTGATCACAAGAGCATGGGATTTACTGTTCAGTCCCGTCACCTCGTTGTGGCGGCGCTAGTCTCCCTGCGTCAGACTTCTATAGGGACAGAGGTTTTGCAGTGGGGGCACCGTGGGAAGGCCTCGTACCTCGGCAGGTGCAGCAAATACCCCTATATAGTCTGACGAAATATCTTTTACCATGCTCTATACATCGGGTAGAAGGGTTCATGAATCGAAGTAAGCGAGTCCATTCGTGCCTGTCTCCCAGTGCTCCCCGGCCTCCCGGGGCTCCAGAGCACTCCGGGAGCTTCGTGTGTTCGTAAAGCCCTCCTTGTCCTCATGAAACAGCTTAAAACTGCAGATGTTAGAAACGATACCCAGCTTCCACTTGTGAACAAGGCACCATATTTCTAGCAACATCCTTCAAATCATAGTTCAATTGATCATCTCAGGGCCAAGAGCATGGTGGGCAGTCATGGATTATTATTTTTACGCCCAATCTTGGAGGATTACTATCGAAGTCGAGGCAATCACCACAGCCAGGAATAGTACGCGCTGCCGAGAATCCTGACCCCATGCGCGTCCCGGGCTTACCTCATCACAAGGTAGGATCAATGCGCCCCCATTTTCTATTACCTAAAAGCGGCGCGTTCTGCCTCCACCAAAGGCAGATGAAGCCAGGGACCACCAATACTGCAACCCAGCGCCTTGCGACATGGGTATAAAACCAAGCCTCGCAGAGTGAATATGCCCATCAGACACAAATTGGCCCTCATTCACCTGTTTACTCACCTTCTATAAACCTCAAAGAGCAGAAATCATGACGACCACGCGAGACCCCTCTGCTTCCCTCATAGTCGTCATTGGCGCCACTGGCGCTCAAGGCTCCAGCGTCATCAAAGCGCTCTCCGAGTCCGACAAGCCTTATCGCCTTCGTGGATTCACCCGTGACACGAGCAAGCCGTCGCGAAGGAGATGGCTGCCAAAGGAGTCGAGATGGTTGCCATCAAACCGAGACCTGAAAACAAGGAGCATGTTATTAAGGCATTTGAAGGTGCGGATATCGTCTGTGTAAGTCCTCACATACATTCACATTGCAACGGCGATGAAGCTGATAACACAACTGTATTCGCGTTCTTAAAGGCAATGACTGTTCTCTTAATGCAAGGAGAAGTTTGTCATAATGCCTTGCGCTCCTGAGATGTAGCAAGCTAACTAACCAATTCAATCTTTAGCAAT
The DNA here is from genome assembly GCA_019633535.1 of Tulasnella sp. JGI-2019a. Taxonomy (NCBI): domain Eukaryota; kingdom Fungi; phylum Basidiomycota; class Agaricomycetes; order Cantharellales; family Tulasnellaceae; species Tulasnella sp. JGI-2019a. Next base: position 18,642 of record WSUE01000210.1, read on the forward strand.
TGGCCAAGGGAAAGATGCTTGTGGATGCTGCAAAGGCAGCAAATGTCAAACAACTCATCTGGTCTGGCCAAGAATCTATCAAAGAGAGGAGTGGTGGGAAATACAAGAATGCAGTCCTCTCTGATGGTAAGCTCCACAGTGAATCCCATTTAACCCTCTCCTGACCCTCTCCTGATATTAAACAGAGAAGCACAAGGTTACTGAATATGTCAGAGCATCAGGTATTCCAATCATGGTGAACATCATCCTCGGGATGTTCATGGAAAACTTCAAGACCATGGCTGCTCCTAGGAAGCAAGCCGATGGATCCTATGCCGTCTCCTTTGCCTCTGCTCTGGAGGATGTCATCCCTGTGATCTATACGGCCCGAGACTTTGGACTGTTCGTACAAAAGGCGATTGAAGTTTCAGGTCAATGTCAGATGTATGCGGACACAGAGGCTCTCAGCTGGAAAGAGATGTGCAAGCAGCTCAGCCAAGGTAACGTAGAGTCACCAATGCGTTCTTAAGTTATATTGATTGGCATTCTCACTTTCACAGTTTCAAAGTTACTGGAAAGAATATCATCTACATCCAGATGTCAAAAGAGGCGTTTGTTAAGGTGTTGACCAGTTTTGGCTGCCCAGAATCAGTAGCAGTTGGAATCCTAGAAGTCTATCTCAGAGGCGCTGAATTCCCATGCAAGTTTTCCCTTGCCACTTACTCAGTATGCCATATTCTAACGACAAGCATTTCCCGTCATTAGATATAGGGAAGAAGGACTCCGAGCCCAATCTGGAGGGCCTGGCAAGGAAGCCCTATACTTTTCGCGAATTCGCCGAAGAGACAGACTGGAGCCATATTCTGAATTGACCAGAAGGCGACCTTACACATTGAATCAAGTCTTGGTACCAGATGAGTTTTGAGCTATTCTGGTTGTATTGTCATGGGGCACCGCTCTAGATGTCCATATAAAGTGTCCTACTTCCAAAAAGCCCCTTGAGCGCTGTTAATCATAGCCACGAAGTTCTTGCCACCATCATGCCGAGCATCAGAGAAGGACGGGAAATTCTCAACATGTTGAGAAGCTAGCATACTTTTGTTGAGCACAGAGACCAAACCCCATCCGCCAAGTCAGCAGCTCCCGAAGCTCCTTCTTGTTGATTTCGATGCTCGTTTGGCTCGGAATGAGACAGCTCTGCGCCTGGTTCTTTCCCTGCCCGAAGTGGCCCTAGAGATATTCACCCGCAAGCAAGGGAGCCCGCCGTTCTTTGGTCTCTGGTGTATGGTGCACGCTCCTTGTCCGAAGCTACATTCAGCACCACGCGTAAAGTTAGCTGATCGGATACATACGCTGAATTCCTTCCAGCTAACGCCAACGGGAATGTAGGGATTGTTGCGATCAAGATCCGTCAGTTGGTCCAACCTTGGTGTGTAATGCTACCGACGTTGCTACAATCATTACAGCCAGGACTCGTGTTACGCGTTCGAAGCCGGCGCTGCCGAGAATACGCAATCTTGGTCGAGACTTTTACCAGTGCGCCCCCCGTGCGCGTCCCGGGCTTGCCTCATCACAAGCTAGGATCATCAGAAACGCCCCTCAAAGTTCAACGGGTTTCGATTTCGTATTACCTAAAGCGGCCCGCTTTACCTTCGACAATCGAGGGCCAGACCAAAATAACCTCGGCGTGTACCCGAGCTGGTCAGACAGAGGGTCCATCAAAGCTGCAACCCAACGACTCTCGACATGGGTATAAAACCAAATGCCTTGCAGAGTGAATATTCCCATCAGAAACGAAATTTGACTCTCAATTACACATTCTCCATCTATTCCTTCGCCATCTATAAATTCCACTTAGAAGAGCAACAATCATGACAGTCACCCAAGATCCCTCTGCTCCCCTCGTGGTCGTCGTCGGCGCCACCGGCGCCCAAGGCTCCAGCGTCATCAAAGCGCTCTCTGAGTCCAACAAGCCTTACCGCCTTCGTGGATTCACTCGCGACCCTACCAAGCCTATTGCGAAGGAGATGGCTGCGAAGGGAGTCGAGATGGTCGTTGTCGAGCCGAAGCCTGAAAACAAGGACCTCGTCACCAAGGCATTTGAAGGCGCGGACACCGTCTTCGTGAGTGTCCTTCCAGCGCTCATTTGTGGTAGAAACGGCGTGGAATAATTTTAAATTCGTCTTTAAAGGCAGTGACGGTTCTCTGGATGCAAGGATTGGTGTGTCACGATGCCTTATCCTTATATGAGATGCAGCAACCTGATCGACTGGTTTGATGTCTAGCAATTGGCCGAGGGAAAGATGCTGGTGGACGCGGCAAAAGCCGCGAATGTCAAACAGTTCATTTGGTCCGGTCAAGAATCTATGGCAGAGAGGAGTGGCGGGAAATACAAGAACTGTAACGTCTCTGAAGGTAAAGCTTCGAGTTTGTATCTCATCTAAGCCCTCGTACTCATTCCTCCTATACGCAATCCAGAGAAGAACGAGATTACAAAATACGCCAGAGCATCGGGCATCCCGATCGTAGTGAACGTCATCATCGCGATGTTTATGGAAAATTTCAAGAACGTCGCGGCTCCGAAGAAGCAAGCCGATGGGTCTTACGCTGTCTTCTGCGTCAATCCTCCAGAGACCCTCGTCCAGTTGATCTACACATCGCGGGACTACGGGCTCTACGTACAGAGGGCGATTGAAGCTCCTGGCAAGCACGAGATGTATGCGTACACGGAGATGCTTAGCTGGGAAGAGATGTGCAAGCAGCTTAGTGAAGGTACCGTTGGCTTGTCGGCACGTTGCCTAGGGTATAGCAATTCACATTTCGGGTTTCAACAGTTACTGGGAAGAACGTTGTCTATGTCCGGATGCCAGACGAAGCGTTCGTTGCAGCGTTGACGGGGCTCGGCTTGCCAGAACCCGCAGCGAGCGGACTCCTTGAAGGCTACGTCGGATATGCCGAATTCCCACACAGCAAGTCTTTTCTCGCTGCTCTCCTTGACAGGCCATGTTTCTGATCACGGGACGGCCCTTCTTAATTTTAGATGTAGGCAAGGACAACGGACTAGATCTGGAGGGCCTTGCGAGGAAGCCCTACACCTTTCGCGAGTTCGTCGCGGATACGGATTGGAGCCAGATCTTGAATTGATCGGTTTGGATGAAGAAGACAGATGTATATAGCGTTGATATCTGAGTTGCTATCGTTGTTCTCGATCTCCTGCGTGAACAGGACCGCCCCAGCTAACCAAGAGGATATACGCCGAGGAGTCGGCGATTAAGAGTCCTGACCCGAAAGTCCAGGCTTCCGAGGAGGGCATTCCCAGCTTGAGACACAAGAGTGCACAGTACCTGCACAAGGACCTACACAACGAGGATCCACGATCAATCAAAGATTCCGAATGAAGTACGTATTACCGTCCTTCGTGCCCTGGAGTAGTAGGCATTTTGGTCTAGTCAGTTTCGACGCCTCCTAACAATGATTTGTGAACGCTGATCATAGTACAAGGGCATCCGCACCGTTACGATGTTCATCGGAGGTTCATTACTGTCTCCATTGCGCATGTGAAAAGGACACGGCAAGATAACAGGAGACGGGCGCCGGGTGAAAAATTTAGACGCCGAGGCGAAATTGTACGAAAGATAGGCTTCCAGTCAGCTGGGGCGTGGCTACACTGCCAGAGAGGAGCTGTTATCTGATAGTGGATACGTGGCAAATTGAAGCATATGGGTTCAAGGAATGCTGTGGAAGGCTGGCGGGTTGGCGGCGCAGTGACTGTTGTGGTTTGTCAGCGAGTGCGCGTCCATACGCAAGCGTTCGGCCAGGTCCCCGGCTCTTTTGCGCGTTGCAGCTGTCCCGTTGCTGCTACGTGGATAACATATAGGAGGAGATACAAGCGCAGCATAGGATATATGTACAGCAGTATACAGAATAAGGGTTCATGACTGTAGGAGGTCAAAGGAGGCATGTATTTTGGATGTGGATTCGGGTTGAAATGGAATTGGACCCTGAATGGTCAAGGGCAGTCAAAAGTGAAAGGCTACACGACTCGAGTACCTTCCTTTCAAACCATCAACCCTCACCCTCACCTCACCCACTCTTGCAACCCACCACCCACACAACTCATTTTTCTTTCAATACAGCCCTGATTGACTCCTTCATACGATGTCAATGGTCTCACCTCGACACCAACCAGTGTCTTCATCCTCCATGGGTGGCATGGACGACTTCCTCAACCTCGACATGACATCCTCCTCAACATCCATTGGTGCGGGGGAGACTGGGGATTACTATACTGATCTCTTCCCATCCCCTTCTCCACGCCTATCCGACATGGCCTCGCCCTCCTCCGCAACCACTTTCCTTCCAGCAACTCCCCCTCTCCAACCGCAGACCGCCTTGGATACTATCGACATTACGAATCATGCCGTTTTCAATGATCTCTATCGCACATACATCGAACCACTCCAGATGCAGAATAGTGCTTCCAAGACCACCGAGTTTCAGAACGGACTGGGCGGTGGCGTTGGGGCGATGGGACCGGGGGCTTTCTCATTCAATGACCTATTTGCGTCATATGCAGCAGCCGCGACAGCTTCAGTATCCTCAGTAAATTCCAGTTCCAACCCGACGACGGCGGCGACCAGCATGAGCCCCAGTGAGACCATGCTTCCTCAGGCTACCAGTGGCATGGGAGCATCAGCAGCAACAACTTTGGGCGGTTTCCCTTTCACGATAGACCCTCAGCTGGTCGCCACTCCCGCGCTGAAAGACATCAGTAGCACGCTACTCGCCCTTCCCACTCCTCCGAAATCCGTTACCGCTCCTACTACCGCGGTCAATAATAACAAATCTGTCCCTCGTGCATCCACTGCAAGTGTCGATGAGGAGGATGAGGAGGATGATGATGAGGAAGACGATGATGAGGATATGCTCCCTACCAAGTCTGGCAAGGGCGATAAGGGGAAGAAGCTGAACGGAGGGGTCTCTACTGGAGGAATCGTCAAGCGTACGGGAGCGACGAGCTGTGTTGTGAGAGACGCGGATTCGAACGATCCCGATGACTGGAGGCCATCCCCTGAGGAGTACAAGAAGCTCTCTAGCAAGGAGAAGAGACAGCTTAGGAATAAGATAAGCGCGAGGAACTTCCGTGTCCGTCGCAAAGGTAAGGCTTCTGCTAGTTGAACCCTATTTCGTCTTATCAATCCTAATTCGTCGATGACCTACAGAGTACATCACAACGCTGGAGAACCAGATCTCCGACCGTGATAAGCTCATCGACGCGATTAGAGACGAACTCGGCGCTCAACAGCTACAAAACTCCGAACTGCGTCAGGAGATTGATGCTCTCAAGAAAGCCATGTTGGACGGCCGACACCCTCACCCAGTCGGTCTTCCACCACCAACTCCACTCACAGCTCTCTCTCAACCTACCACGACGACGAGGAAATCTGCCAAGTCCGCGCTGGCAAAGGCCAACCCGAACAAGGACGTCGCCGCAGGTGGTTCCAAGGGATTCTGGGGTGGAGCACATGGAGGCATGGGCATGGGCGGTATCACTCCTGTGCATTCCGCATTCTCGATCTTGCCCGACGGCGGTGTGAGTTTGGCGAGTGTGTTGAGTGGGAAGGGCGCTGGATATACGATCAGTACGATGCCGACCCCGACCCCGCCTACGAGTGGACCAGGAGCCAAGTGGTTGGCGGCGTTACAAGAGAATATCAACCCTCAGCTTAACGTCCACCGAGGTTCGACGACCTCACCTTCTACTTCGTCGTCGTCGTCATCGGGCTCAGAAGGTGCCGCATCACCAGCGTCGAGTCACTCCGATTCCACCATGCCTAGCCCGCAGACTCCCCCTACCCTGTTGCCCTCACAAGCACAACAACCACAGCAGCAGTGGAACGGATACTCGGATATCAACCCGTTCACAATCAAGACGCTCGACTCGTACCGTCTCCAACTCTGGGCGAAGATGGCGCAAGATTCAGCGCAGCAAGCCCAAGTTCAACAATTCCAACAGCAACAAGCACAGATGGATATGCAGTACCAGCAACAGCAGAACCTGTTCAACACATTCTACTCATCTGGTCTCAGTGGAGGGTTGAAGCCCCGCTACTTCGCCGCTTCCAAGGATGCGAAGGAGAAGGAGAGTGCCGTGCCCAAGGGATCAAGCCCTACGTTGTCGGCGATGTTGGCTGGGAAAACTGTCTCGTCCCTTGCTTCATCATCGTCCACTTCGCCATTACCGATGGTAAAGAGGGAACCGACCTCATCTCCACTCCTTCCTCCCTCGTCGGCGTTGCCCTCAGTCGCCAGCGCGCAAGCTACACTGGCGGCCACGGCCATTTCTCACTCGATCGTGTCCAGGATGGGGACTGCGTTCTGGGATGCATTCTCCGCCTCGTCTTCCACCTCATCCGCCACGCAAACGCAGCAACAGCGTCCTGCCTCTACTACACCCACTTCAGGGTCGTCGAGGAATTGGGATATGGACAAGGTGCAGAGGGTGTTGGAGGGTAAGGCGGTGCTCAAAGTCGTCGATGTCGATGGACCTCCCGCTGCCGCTGATGTGGGATTGGAGGAGAAGCTAAGTGCCATGAACCTTGGTGCTAGTGGGAGCTCGAAGCCGTCACCGTCTCAGCCGGTGTGGGGCCAACGAAGGAGCACAGCCAAGGATTGTTGGGTCGGCAGCGGTCCGACAGAGAAGAAGAGCATCTTGGGGTCTTGAAGTGCTGCGTGGTTGTCCTGGTTATAATGTGAAGTTGTTCTGGATCAAGGTATGCGCTTTAGTCGCCCTTGCCCATAATGTCCATCGCTGACTTGGTTGCAGTTGTGTTTTTGTCGTAGCTCATTACTCTCGTTCATACCTGCCGCCATGCATTCTCTTAAAGGACGTTCCTTTACTCGTCGCTTTTGCTCGCTCCTTTCACCATACCCAAATCAAAAACTTCGACGTTGCTGGTTGATTACCAGTCGTCTCTTTCCACCTTTCCTTCCGTCCTATTTAATCTCAAACCTCATCAAACTCCAAATATTAAGAAGTATATTTGTTCCCTTCCTTTAGTAAACTTTCTTCCTCTCAACCGGGGGATGTATGGGATCGGGTTGGTGATTCCCCTCTTCCACTGGTGTTTTTCGTCTTCCTCTTTTACTGCTAGGGCCGCGATAGGTCCCCTGCTTCTTGTAGCTGAATAGTCTGCGTCTGCGTTGTCATATAAATGAAATGTGTTCATTCTCTGTCGTTTGTTTCATTTTTTTGCTGTGCACAAAACAAAACTGGTGTTGGCGATAGCCTATACTTAGTATCTCTAGCGTCGGCGAACAATTGCAAAGGATGGGATGCCATGAAAAGGGTGTCGTCTTCGCCTCTTGGCTATTGCATGAGCTACGCATAACTTTACAGCCTAATTGTATCCAAAGGACTTCGTATCGATCTTTTGAGATGAGGGAGTTCGCCGTTTCAAGGCACCTTGCTCCGCTCCGCCAATATTGTTGTCAAGCGCCGCAACTTGATCCAGGTCCAGGTTCAGACCAACACCAGTCATTTGTTTCACGACCAACCAACCGCTGTTGACCCATGAAGAAAATAAAACCTTTCGTTCCGTCTCAGTCCGTTTCCTCTCACTCACTCGATTCCCCCTCTCCTTCCCTCCCCTTATTGCTCCAACCGCGACCAAATCAGCCCATCACCTACCATGTCACACTTTCATGGATTCGAAGCTACGGAGGACGTAACCTTCTCTAGTTATACTTCAGCACCCTTTCGTAAAATGGAGTACAACTTCGCTCTTCCACAATTGAAAACCGCTAAAGAGTACGACGCCGTTGACTATTCCACTCTCACCGACTGGAACTCCGAGCCGCGCCTCAGTTCCATCGGCGCCACTCCAATTCCAAGAATCGCACACTTTAAGACTAGTAAGATATCTATCTCCCCAAGCTTCGTTTGAGTGACGATCTCTGACCTTGATTTCGCTGTCGGCCATTGCTTTTACAGTGCTCGAACCGGTCGCTGCGTTCGACTTGTCAGACATGGCCGCGAACGGTCTCCTTCCGAAGATCTACAGGGACTCTCACCCAGACATTGACCCGAATTCCAAGTCCCCCGTCGCCGCCGCTCTCAAGGTCAACAGTATCTCCGATATTCACAATAACGTCTTCGATACCATCCTAGCCGGCCTACACTATGACTACCGCATCTACACCTTGGGATGCTGGTTAGACATGTTGGAGCAACACCCCCATGGCACCAACAACCAAGCTGCGAAGATGCTCGTAGAGCAAGAAGAGGCGTTCCAGCGTAGGTGGTATCCCACGCCAATTTTCACCAACGATGAGGCGCTGGGCCTGGCGTCATGGTTGTGGACGGACGCTCGCATCATGGAAGCGCTTGACGCTGGTCACAAGTTCCAGCAGAGCGGATCCGTGCTCTTCACGTATGTGCCACCTTGGCTCATGCCCAGGTTGGAAATCCAACGACTTTGGCACTTCAAGCTCAACAATCCCAAACCCGCCTGGCTCTCTGGCATCTATGCCTTTTGTCAACAGACAGGCACACGCCACTTCGTCCTATATACTGGTGACAGTGTCATCGGTGGCGTCTTCGACCCCACTTTTGAGGTGCTCAAGCTCCTTGAGGAAGTTCGGATCGACGTCGGGCAAGCCGGGTACTTCAGATACAAAATGAACGATACCACCCAGCAGCTCGAGAAGTTGGAGGTTTCTCTGCGTCAGGCCCTCATCGCAACCATGGCCGAAGCCGAATCGTCGGAAATCACTCCCATGTCGGTCTCCGAAGCTGAGCAGGCCGCGGCCCCTGCTTTGTCTCCTGCGGCCACCCCGCATGTTACTAGAGCGCCAGCAGGTATGCATCGCCCCATTCTTTGTCTTCCTATACTTTGATTCATCTGTTCCTTACGCGCTCTTTGACATTCCAGTGCGCCTGCCGTCGTCCAGCCCCCCATTGCTCAAGCGCCAGCGCGATGACGAATCGTCCTCGTCCACGAGTTCGCCTAGGAGCTCGCCCACGCCGTATATCCGTCCCCGTTCGACACGATTGACGTGCGCAACAACTCACAATGCGGCAGCGGGCCCATCAAGGCAGCAGCGTGCTGCTACTACCCAAGCGCAAAGCGACGAAGAATCGTCCCGACCCACGAAGCGAACCCGTACCAGCCCTCCTGCCGATGTCGCCGTTGTTCCCGCCGCTGTTCCCGTCGCTCCCGCCGCTGTCCCCACTGTCCCCAACAACCCCGCTGGTCCCATCGATGATCCCTTGAGTATTCGTCGTACTCGTCGCCAAGCTGGGATCACATACGCTCAGAGGCAGACCAAGCTGGCCGACGTCTCCGACTCCAAAAAACAGGCCGATTTGAAGCAGAAGGCCAAGGCAGTCAAGTCTGGTCCCTCGAACTCGAAGCGTCGGACGATTGCCGCGACCAAGGAAAAGGCGATCGATGAAGAGGAGGACCAATCGGGTGACGAGTTGGCGAACGGAGGCGGTCCCGCGGTAGTGGACAAGCCGAAGCCAGGTGTTGCTCCTGCTTCAAAGCTCAAGAAGGTTGCCACGATATCGACCAAGCAGACGAAGAAGGTCGTAGCAGTGAAGGAATCATCGAAGGTGGCGACGGTGAAAGCAGGAGCCAAGAAGGCGAAGGCGAAGGCGAAGGCGAAGGCACCAGCAAAGACTGCAGTCGTTGCAGGAGCTTCGGGCAATAACGACTCAACCTCGCCAGAAAAGCGCTATAACCTACGCGATCGGCCCATTCCCCAAGCGGGGCCAGCGGTTGTCAGTGGCAGGGGCGGGGCAAGGGCGAGTACCACTCGCCGCCCACCTCGCCAGTGAAGGCCTCTGGCGTGGAGGAGTTAGTGATCGGTTTGATCACATTGGAGCGGGCGCGACAGTCGCAGGGCATTGACTTAGTTGTCGACCAAGAGACTAATGGGCTTATGGACGGTGAATGGAGGGTCTTTACCAAACCTAGGGAGGTAGTCATGGAGGTCGGTGTTCGAAAGGTGATATGGTTTGATTGAGTGTCGGGAAGTTCCGGTGGTTATGAAGCGTCTCAGAGCTGTGTTGAGATCGCGATCCCGGCGGCGACATTGTGCCAGCCGTCGCAAGGCGATGTGTGCTGCCCAATGGCCGTTCTAGGATCGTTTGAGCTCCGTGGCGATGGGATGCATCTCTATCATTGGTGCGTTGTGATTCGCTTCGCTTATGTTTGAATACGACGCTTACTTCACTTTGTTTTCAGGTTTCCCTGGTCACTCAGTCGGCCATGTCATCCTCTCCATCACTCGATTCTCTATCATGCGCATACCGACTATCCCACCTAACCTCCTGTCGTCCATGGAAGGATCTTTTCCAACCCATTTCAGAATGTCTCTCGGCAACAGTCCTATACTACCAATCCCTTCGATACCAGCCATATTTCGTCGGCCCACTCCATCTGTTGTCTCCCTTACCGATCGCTACCTCCACTCGCCAACTCGCCGAAACTTGCTCTCTCAACGACTTATCTACGCTTTCGTGTACCCTTCGTATGCTGTTCTATAGCTGCTTCTACTCTCCTCGTTTCTCTTGTTCTTTTTTCCATATACCTCATCCCCAAATTCACGAACATTCCACTTGTGTCAATATCTGTGTTTAGCCTAAATATGTATATATTTACTCTCCTCCGATTTTGGTGTGCGACATGAGAGGTAATATGGAGTATGAGTGTGAGGATGAGCGCAAGGAAGGAATGGTGGTGCCAAGCTACTCGCCCTCAGTGACGAGCAAGATAAGCTCGACCATTCGCTCAGGTAGCAATTCGACAAGCTACCAAAAACCCATCAAGACGATGATGCTAGTCTTGGCGAAACCCACAAATCGGGCGTAACCGAGCAAGGCGGAGTGCCAGTTTCTGATTTGAATTTTTCATCTACCTTGTTAGCAAGTCCTACTGCCGTAATATGGCGTTATTGACGTGTTCTTTGTTCGAGTGGCGGCTCTTGATTCCATAAAAAGCGCCCAAGGCAATTGCTATCTTTTCTTCCCTGTCCGTTCGCATTTTACTATCAAAGCATCGCCTCCAAAACCCAAAGCATGTCTCGCCGTAACACTACTACCGCCGCATCTCAACGAGACCAAAGCGTTGCGCCGTCTGCGCGTGCTGGATCACCACCTCCCCCTCAGAACGATGACGAAGAGGTGCGTTTATGGGCGTACCGTACTACGCGTTCCAACCCCCTCACAGAGGTGTAAAAGGCCAACTCTCTGATTCATATCTTGAAAATGGGTACAGGAGTGCTCGTTTGATTTGGTCGACGAGCTTCAACAGCACGTACGCCACATTTCGAGCTCCATACTCAATGCTCAGTGCCCAGGTCGCCCAACGACGGGACATTATAATCTCCACAGGGTATCAACGTACAAGATATCTCGAAACTAAAGGTACCATTCTCCTTACACGTTCACCTTAGTTTTGGCTGATCGAAAACGATGCAGTCCGCATCGGTTTATACAATGCATGGGGTCAAAGCCATGTCCCGTAGGAACATGTGCAAGATTAAGGTACTTTGGGCTTTCTCGGGACGTTTTCCATATATCAGTTGATACTCCTTGTCCTAAAGGGTCTGTCAGAAGCAAAAGTCGAGAAGATCAAGGTGCGTTGCGGTCACATAGCCTTTTCAGCCTCTCATGATCGACTTCTAACAGCCTTGATCATTTTATGTCCACTCAGGAGGCCGCCGCAAAGATTTTGGTACGAGGGTTTTGGTAGGTTGCTCTGGCCCGGCTACATCAGTCGTCGTTTGCAGGGATCGTCTTTCCTTCCCGCAAGCTTGGTCATGGAGAAGCGTAAAGATGTCTTTTCTATCAGCACTGGAAGTAAAGTCGTTGATGGGATCCTTGGAGGTATGTGAACAGTTTCCTTGGCTGAAGCTATACACCTGATTCAACTGGTTTCCTTCAGGCGGTATCCAATCTCGATGTATATCGGAAGGTTTGCGCTCGTTCTTTATTACGAGGGGTGTTCATGCCTAATCCATCTTCCCGCAGTCTATGGCGAGTATCGCACAGGAAAGACTCAATTGGCTCACACACTCTGTGTCGTGGCCCAATTACCAAAGGAAATGGGTGGTGCAGGCGGCAAAGTCGCTTATATCGACACTGAAGGTAGGTGCTGATGCAGCCAACTCGACCAGGAAGCAGCCTTGCTAATGTCTTGCCATTGACAGGAACTTTCCGTCCTGAACGCATCAGCCAAATCGCTGACCGATTTGGGGTTGAGGGAGCGCAGGTCCTAGAGAACATAGTTCATGGTAGGCTCTTGCTTATCCGTTACTTCGAAGACAAGTCGACGTGGATTGTTCGGTCTAGCTCGTGCCCTCAACAGTGAGCATCAGGTGATTATAGTCTTGCTTTATTCATGCGGTGAAGTGACATCATGACAAACATTTGCCGCATTAGATGGAACTGACCAAAGACCTTGGCGAGAGATTATCAGAAGGAGGTTATCGACTTGTAATTGTTGACTCGATCATGGCGCTCTTCCGTGTTGACTACAGTGGTCGAGGAGAACTCAGTGAGAGGCAGCAAAAGGTGGGTACGTCCAGACTCGGCTTGACATTGCGAGTTGACTTTGGCGCCCTTCGCAGCTGGGTCAGTTCTTGGCGCACCTCACGAGAATGGCAGAGGAGTATAACGTGAGCATTATGAAAATCACTCTGATATATTTCTGCTGACAGACGGCTGTCGAGCATATTGGTATAGGTCGCTATCCTTCTCACGAACCAAGTACAATGTGGGTTTGAAGCATCGAGTATCAAGAATCCGTTCCCGACACTGATGTATCGCCTCGCAGCCGATCCTGGCGCGACAATGGTATTTACTGCCGGTGGCGCTCTCAAGCCGGTCGGAGGACACGTCCTCTCCCATGCATCCACAGTAAGGATGATGCTTCGCAAAGGTAGGCCGAATTGGGGAAATACTGGTTCGTGATCATTTTCGGGCTCACTTTTGTTGTGTACTTCAGGTCGTGGTGATGAACGTATTGCCAAGCTCTCCGACAGGTAACCCATGCTTCGCTGTCTTGAAAATAAGACGTGCTGACTGTGGCTTTAGTCCTGACCGCCCGGAAGGTGAAGCTACCTACAAGCTTGCCGAGGGCGGATGGGAAGATGTTTAGTTCATCGCCCGCTTATGCTGTTTCTTTTACTGGTATTCCGACTTCTGCTGTGTCTTATCTTGCTGTATCCACTAGTCTTCATTGTATCAATGTTTGAATGCGATCAATCATTTGAATGAAGTCACCACGTGTTGACGTTTGTTACTGACGCGCTCTGTCACATCTCAATTCAGACTATGGTCACGCTTTGTCCGTTCTACCCAATCTCGCTCACTGCTACCAAATCCAATGGCCACCACTACTGTCGATATCGAAAGCCTCAAGCACGAACTGAAGGCCTGGGAGCGGAAATTCAAGCAGGACCATGGGACGGATAAGATTAGTAAAGAGGACATTAAGGCTCACCCAGACATCGGTCAGTGGTATCACAACGATGCGCGTCCTGATCATATCTCATACTTCAATATTATCTCAAGATGCCAAGTATAAATTATGGAGAGAGTTGTCTAAATCAACTGCCCAGGCTGTGCCCAAGAAGCAGGACAAGACGAAAGCGGACCGACCTGCCACGCCACGCGCTCCATCCCGCCATAGCGGGAAGGCCTTGTCCTCAAACATCTTCCAAAAGTCGGTCCCGGTGCAGGGGGCTGCCATGCCGTTGACGTCAAACCCATTCTCTCCCACGAAGGGCAAGGGACGTGCCCGAGACGATGACGACGACCAGGAGCATACGATCCACGTACGATCTCATAGTGAGAAGAAGGTGGCCTTTGAGAGCAACCCTTTCGATGTCTCCTCTACTCCCATATCTGCATTACCTGCAAGCGGCTCAACTTCCTCAACGTCGCGGTCTACGGATCTTCTCAATCTGCTCGTGCTATCCCCGTCCAAGCCCAAGCCCACCAAACGCACCAACATATTCGCTACCCCTGCTAAATCCTCACAGAATAAATCTTTCGAGGTACTAGATTTACCTACTACATCACTGCACTCCTCTTCCAAGGAAACCAAATCCGTGGCTGTGATGGACTACAACTACACGTATGCGGACTCACCGAGAAAGTTGAAAGCTCTCATCAGCTCTACATTGAAGGACACACCACGAACCAAGTCACGAAAGCGCTTGCGAGGAGAGGAGGTGAACGAAACGCCTGGAGATAAGCGTAGGCGACTGGCTGGGCGTATGGGGTCTCAGCAAGGAAAGGATGACAACGAGGACGACGAAGGGATGGACCTCAGCCCAATCAAATCCTCGGTGGGGTCCAAGGGCAAGGCTTTTCGTCCCGTGTTTGATGAAACGGATGAACCCGACGGTTCGTTGGGCGGGAAAGCTCCGCCGTTCTTCAGTCGGACCACCAGCAAAGGCGCTCTTGGATTCTCAAGCGCGTTGTCGCGTGCGAACTCTTTCGTTACTAGAAAGGATAGTCGAGGGGGAGTCTCTCCACCAGCGGAGAAGACTAGAACAAAGCGAACTTCGGCGGAGTTGGACGAGGAATTTGAACTAGGCGACAATACGACTCTCGACACTCAGACCAAGCTGGGTCCAGCCGCAAACCCATACGATCTTCGGCCGCTCTCACCCCCACCTGAAAAGGCCAAGGACAAATGGGGAGCGGGAGCAAGGAAGAAAAGCAAGGTTGACGTTCCTATGCTGGATGTTGAAGATGATCCAGAGGTCGACAGCTCAGGGGAGGGACCCGATCCAAAGGAGATTAGGCTCATGCTTCCCAAGACTGTAGAGTCTCGAGGAGAGGTCGACAGCTTGGTTACGTACGAAGAGGTTGCGGTTGATCGCTTCTACGACAACAAACGGCTTAGTCGACCTCGGGCACGGCCGCGCAGAAATGAGGATAGCGAGGATGGGGATGGGGACAGCAGTGAAGGTGAAGGCAGTGCGCAGGAGGAAAAGGTCGAGGATGTCGTACAAGTCGATCTCCCGGATGAGGTCAAACGCATCCTTACTCTTAGTAATCCCTCGCCCACAAAACACAACAGAAACCCACCACCTGAACAGGTGGTGCAGGAAGTCCTCGCTGGATCTCAGGTGGTGCCGGAGAAGGTAAAGTTGCAGCAGATATGGGGTGTCGGAGAGCTAGAAGGTGTCGCGGAGAACGAAGAAGACGATTGGGACAGCGACCCAGACGGATGGAAGGGCGTCGTTGAGATGTAGAATACGCGTGTTGTGCTCTTGTATTTTACCTTGCAATGTTGTATTGTCATAAACGCGCTTTGCCATTCTATCTACGTTTTCGTTCGCGAACGGCGATGAAATAAAGTCAAGTCATGGAGTCGACGCAATGTATTTGCATATAGGATGTTGAGATCAAACCGAAGTCTCTATTATCGTGATGCAGCAATACGACTGGCAGCACCCATTGCACGACTCTGCATTCCTCGGGATTCAGGGCGACTACTACCTGGCCTCGACGTCTTTCCCCTGCGCGCGTCTTCCGATCTCGATGCCGATATGGGTTGTTGCAAAGTTCGCGGCTGTCTCGGTGGCTCTGCGACGGCCAATGGTGTGAAATCTGGATGATAGTCTGGGCGAACGCCCTTCTCAGCCCGTTCCTGGTATTCAATGCCTCTCGACCAAGTCTCTTCCGGTCTGGGATTACCAGGAAGTTTCCAAACCGGTGTCCACGGGAGTTTGCTGCCCGTGTATTGTTCTGAAAATTGCGATTGTGGGAGGAAGGATTCGAGGGACTTGCGTTCAAGCTCATGGCCCTTTTCGAGCTCTGTGGGACCGAATTCTGCACCGTAGGCCTCGGCTTCTTGGGCTGCAAAAGCGTTGCTGAAGTCGTGTTCTGCGCGAAGGGAACGGAATTCGCGAACGGCACCCTTGTATGCGAGGGAGAGGGGTACGGCGTGGTGCTCGTGTAGGTTGATGGCATACTTGATAGCGCTGTATTTCGATAACGCGTCAGATATGCAGGATATTTGCATTGTAGAAATGTTATGGCTCACTCTTCCGGTGTCGGGTTCCTGCCTCGCTGAATCAATCTTGTCCACTTCTCTCCGGTCATTTCATGTTCTGCTGCTGTCTCCAAGTCGTTCTCCACCAGAGATCGAGCCCTGAACGCTTCGAAGGGGTGGTCCTTGAAGAACTGTCTCCTCACGCGATCTTCAAGGTAGACAATAGCTTCCGCCTTTGGCCGGTCCCATGCATCATTCTCCACATTCAACTGTCGCTTCAGCCTTAGTCGGGGTGCATTTGGAGAGATGGTGTCGAATGTAGAGCGAGATGTGGATGGTGTTCGTGGAGGGGTGGGGATTGGGGGATATTGGAGGACGGGGTCGTACCAAGCTGGCTTCTGGGCAAGAAAGTTGCTTTGAAGCAAACGAGAGACGGTGAGATGGACCTGGGAGGCGAATCGGCGTGGCATGCGTCTTTCGCTGTTGGTATTAATGGGATTGCAATGGGCGAGAGTGATCGAGCCAGAAATTGCAGCCTAGCCTGGAAGGACATTACGGATATTAGCCTAATCTCCGTATTCGCGACGCGCCCAGCCAATTACGCGTCCTCATCACCTCTGTCCACCTTGACACAGCTTCACATGTCGTCTGAACCAAAGAAGCAGGAGAAAGGTACGATGGCATGTACTATCTAAGTTTGATTACCATGGACTGACTCGCTTTCCGCAGACTTCACGAAGGAGGTTGATACTGCCGTAGCGGAGGCGACTTCATTACAAGAGGTGGGCGACTTGCTTCACTGCTTCGATCGAGGGACTAGCTCATAGAATATGACAGGCAGGGAAACTCCAAGAAGGGCTTGATAAGCTATTCGCGTTAGAGAAACAAACACGAAATGTGCGTCAGGCCATTGCTCCCAAGATCAGGACTGACCTTCGAACCTCATAGGCCGCTGATCTAGCGTCTACCACCCGATTGCTCTCCACATCCACCTTACTCTGCTATAAAGCCACCAACTACTCACTCCTTTCCTCCACCATCCTCGTTCTCTCCAAAAAACATGGCCAGCTTAAAGAGTCTGTCAAAGTCATGGTCGAACAGGCCATGGGCTGGCTGGACGACGTCAAGTCTACGAAAGGAGAACCCACATGGCTAGAGCTTGTGGAGACCTTACGCACCGTGACCGAGGGGAAGATTTACCTTGAAACGCCCAGGGCGCGGCTAACTCTTCTACTCGCGGCATACTACGAAAGAATTGCCAACGACCCGTCCACAGCACCTGCGCCGAAACCTGATGCAACGACAGGAAAGACTCCGGCGGCTCCAACTCCGTTCGACTCGCTCGTTAAAGCCTCGGATTTGATGACGGAGCTACAAGTCGAGACTTACTCGTCAATGGACAGGAAGGAGAAGACAGAGTTCATTTTGGAGCAGATGCGGTTACTTGTGCTTGTGGCCAAAGAGAAGGATACGCAGGCGAAGGAAAGTAAGGAGAAGTCGGCTGCTGATAAGGAGAAGAAGGTGACTGCTGCAGATGGCGAGGCTGAATGGATCAAAGTGCGCGTTGGAGGTAGGAAGATCCATGAAGGATTCTTGACGGACAAGGGTAATGAGGTGCGCAAACATCTCTCTTCAACTACACTGCTAGACTTCGCATGCTTACACTTCGCTTGTTTGTATTGCAGGTTCTGAAGCTCAAGTATTATGACCTCATGATCCAGTTTGCCCTTCACCATGCGTCCTACCTTGATGCGGCAAAATACTTTCACAAAGTCTGGGAGACGCCGATCATCAAGGAAGAAACGGAAGGTAGAGGAAAGGAGGTAAATACATCCTCTGAGAGTCGACTGTTCAATCCATTCACGACCTCATTTCCTGCGTAGGCGCTGGAGAATATCATTTACTACGTGATACTGGCTCCGCACGATAACGAGCAATCCGACATGATTAACCGGCTATATAACGATCCCGCGCTGGCTAAACTAGAACTCCACTAGTACGTCAAGTGGCTTCTTGTTACTATGTGTGCTTCTACAGCGGCTTTATCTAACTCCCGTATTATTTTAGCAACTTGGTCAAGTGCTTCATTACTCACGAGCTCGTGCGATGGCCGAGTATTGAGGGGATCTATGGTCCAACGCTTCGACAGACCCCCGTTTTCCTCACCGGGAACGCCGAGGGTGACAAACGATGGGAAGACCTACACACTCGAGTGATAGAACACGTCAGTCCTAATGAACTTCTTTACATTCATCGCCTTCGCCCTGCATCCCATTGACGCTGTTATCTCCTGTTGCTTAGAACATCCGCGTTATCGCCTTGTACTATACAAGAATCACCCTCTCCCGATTGACATCCCTCTTGGATCTATCTGCAAAAGCAACCGAAGAGGTGTTGTGCCGGCTAGTAGTATCCGGGACAGTACATGCACGGATAGACCGGCCCAATGGAGTTGTAAGCTTCAGGCAGAAGGAGACAGCAGAAGATGTTTTGAATGACTGGGCGAGCGATGTCGGTCGTCTAATGGGCTTGGTAGAGAAGAGCTGGATGGAAATGAACGCGGCGTTAGCTGTAAAGACAAGGAGTGGTTAATTCTTTGACAATTTATCTTTTGTTGCACAACGACATGTAATTCGAGGGACAGAGAGTGCAATTGTATTGATAAATTAAGTACGGAACATGAACTGGAAGCTGTATTGCTTGGTATCTGGGTCCCAGTGGGACCAATTCCACCCAGTCCTATCCTCTGCTTCGTCTTCGATCTCCCGTGCCGGGATACGGAATGCGATGGTCTCGTAAGGCTCTGCGGCAACCTACAAGTCCAACATAAACATGTTAGATCAATGCGCCAATGAACATACGCTTAACTCACAATCAAGTACTGGTAAGTCCTATTTGGAGGTTCCTTCCTCTGTTCCCAAGCACTCATGAACCGCCTTCTGGGCATCACATCGTCCTTGATCTGTGGTAAATGTACCTGAACCATCAACCCTTCCCTCGGTGGCCCATCTCCTTCGCTTAACCTCTGTCCGAGATGGTCATAGTCGATTCGCTCTCGCACCTTCGTCACACGATAACCAGGCCGACCAATCTTCAAGAAGACCTTGTGGCGGACCGTAGAAGGCGCAGGCGCGATGAGCAGCTGTGAGTCCTTGTTGTCCTTGGCAGCTCGTCTGGCAAGGTTCGTTTGATGCTTTTTGCCTTGCGTGTGTGCGAGGTAGGAGCCTTCATTCGTGTGGAGCGTGAGGCAGAGACGACATTCGAGGGAGCCAAGATGATTGCGCAAGATATACGGATCCTATGAAATCATATAAATGGCAGGGTGAGTCGATACTGTCTTCAGGTGAATAGACCTTCATCAATGGCTGAGGTGTGCACGATGTAGCCATGCTTACCTTGGCTAGGTCGATTGTCTCCAATGCTAGCTTCCTCAATCTTTCACGTCGATCTACGTTAGCTTCTGCCGCACCAGCTACACCTCCTCCGCCAAACTTGGAGCCGACGCGGTTCTGAGATTTATTTAAAAGTCAATACTGTGTATCATAATGTTATGTTGGTAACTAAATCGAATGCAGTACCTGAAAGTCTGAGAGAATACAAGAGTGTATTAGATCATGATAGCAATAGATGGTAAACAGAGCTTACCCATGATGCCTAATTAATACTGGCCGACAGAAATGCAATTGCAGTGGTCTGGAAAGCAATCAGGAATCTTGGTAGAATCTTCCACGGATTGAGCGACCGACCGAAATCACGTTGCTAATAGCCATCTCAGCAAAGAACGACAAGGATATCACTGCGGGAAGGAATTGTCAGGAATCTACCAAAGCGAGTTGTAGGCCTGTAGGGGAGAAACCCATGCACGAAAGCTGCTTTGCGCCGTCCACCAGTAGAGACCAGTACAACAAGCAGTTCGTAATCCCTTTGCTGGAAACTCCCCTTCTTTCATACAAATCATTCTCGGGATTTTTGGCTCATTGGTGTGAATGGAGTCAACATGGCCAGTTTCTTCCCGACAGTGACTTCTGGTAGTGATATGAGTAAAAGGACGACCTTCCCAGGGCTTTTTATATATATTTGCCCGTAGAAGAGTCGGTAGCTTTGGAGGAGCATGCCGTTCACAGGATCATTAGAGATTGGAGATGAGGCAGCGGAGGCACCTAGAGTGCTGTGAATGGACGAAATAGATTCTCATTGCCATACGAGGCACCGATATCAAATGCCTCACATTAGGGGCGATTTCAGTTGACACTATAGATCCCGTCAGGATTTACGGCCCCCCACGATTGTTTAAACTTTCTTAGACTCACGCGCTGACGACGGGCTCGAAGATGATGGTCTGGATAGTTGCATAGAAAAGTCAGCGGCAGTGTTACAAAAGGCCGGAAATTATGCTTGCCGCGTTAAGATATTTGCAATTTGATGAGCCAAACCACTCGATGAAACGGGCCTTCTCGCCCACGAGGTGAAGCTCATATGTGATAGCATCCCCAGTGCCAGAGCACGTCGATATCAAAGGCACCAGATCTAAAGGCAACAATAAGTGGGTCGTTTTGCATTCAGAGGTGGTAGCAAGCATGCCATACCAACCCCTCCCCAATTGACTGTCACAACGTTATCACTTGAAACCAACCAGACAGCTGATTTTGTGGGACGGTTCGGATATTGATGGCCCAGGGAATTATGGCGCTTCCGGCATGTTGGGGGAATGCGTACAATCCTGAAAGAGCTGTACACCAGTACGAATTAATTTAGGATGCGTAGAATTTGCGGCAAGGAATGGGATATTACTCATCAGCCCATACCTCGTCCGACTCGTCGTCAACGTGCCTCGCGATCGCAAAGAGTGAGAAATCGCAAGACCTCTGCTCCGCAGAACGATAAAGTGCGGCTGTGAGCATAGACTTCGATTTGCCACCAGATTTCAATTCCCGAACACCTCACCAAATATTGTATAGTCCCCGGCAGGTGATCTGGTGAGGGTGAGTATCGACCTCGAGGCGAGGCCCAATTCCCTATTGTTAATGCGGTGGCACAAGTATCACCATGATAAGATATATTGACGCCAATGATGTAGAGCAACTGGGGTAGAGCTTCAGTTCGGATAGCAATCACTCCAAGGCGCGAATCGTCGCGAAGCGTTGGATTCGGCAGGACATCTTCAGCCTCGAGACGTGCGCTCGGTTCAATAGCAGAGGTCTGGGTTTTCGGGCATCTGATAACGCAACGCTTAAGGTGAACATTACAATCGGTAAGAATTTGATGTAAATTGAACTGCACCGTTGTAGTAGGTTAAGACTAGAGTAATGTTCCACGAGCGCTTTCTGGAGCTTGGCCCAATCTTCCGATACCTCTGGAGGAAGTTGTATATGCCACATCTAAGCCTCCCCATCAAGACAACAAGCAACGTAGTCCGCGATTTGTACGTTGTTACGCGACCATCCTCTGGCGTATGCATACTTCCTAATCGACAAGATGAACTTCTGGCAGTCGGCCAGGCTGCCACCGATAAACGGCGTAGATTCAGGCAAAGGGGTGATACGACCTATGTTAAGTGAGCGGATCAACGCCTGTGATATGTTGTAGCAGTGATCGGAGAGTCAAATACCGCGTTCAGTTGTATCCATTTCATTACCGGCGGTTGATGTTGCGATCGAGGACATACCAGGTAACCTATACGAAAGTGTGCACTCAATCGTCTAAGCTCAAGTTTTGCGGTGGGTTTGAGCCCTTATTGGGATGGTAAATAGGAATGTGTACGGCGCGGAGTACCGGATGTCAATGTAATCACTCTTCTGCCGCTTCAACCAATTCAACTATCTACAAGTTTTTATACCCACCAGCTTGCTCAATAGGACCTCTTTGATGTCTACCCTGCTCCGTGATACCCAGTTTCCGCGCTTACCCACCTCTTAGCTTATATGAGAAGGAGCTATTTCCTTCCTTATGGAGCATCCCTGCCATTCATTTATATTTGACATACCAAGCTACTAGCTGAATGCGCAACCATACGAATGAGGCTCGATAGGCTGCTCCTGAGTTGAACGACCGCGACCGTCAGGTGGTTTATGTAAGATGCCGATCCGAGCAGATTCTGAGTCTTTCAAGTGATTTCCTGCATTACCTAATTACGCGTGCGTCCCCACATCCACCCCCGATCATGTCCGTCAGTATCGCGGGGCTTTAATTCAGAAACTGGTTGAAAACAGCTTGACGCAGCCGTTTTGGGGGACTCGGAAGTGTGGATTGTACCTCATCTGCTAAAGTAACATACGGTGTTGAGTAGAATAATAGAGTCTCCCTAATGACAAAGGGTAAGGATCAATAAGCTTGAAGCCGTTGAGCCATATCGCGGATCGCGGGCGAGCCTGAGAGCGATCCAGGGATTCTAACCCACTAATCTCAACCACGGTACGTATTTTCCCTCTGAAGTGATGTAAAGGACATCTCACCCGGACCCCCCACGTGTAGATTTGTCGCATCTATCCTGCTAAGCGGATGAACGACTTCAGCACATCGCTTGCCGACCTTACGTCCGCATGAACATCGCTTACGGGCGTAGATATAAATCCCTATGATTCAGGACTGAGTAAAAAGATTGGATATCTTTCGCCATACTCTCGTACTACTTCAATCATGCGCTTCACATCTTTTCTGGTCCCAGTTGTCCTATCTACTGTGCCTCTATTAGCTTTGCCAACAGATCGCAATGTTGGCTTTTTTTGCAGGTGAGCGGCTAAATAGTATGAACGGTCCGTGGCGCTTGCTGAAGTAGCGTTGGTGTCGTTTTTGCCTTGTAGTGGGCTTGCCTGGTCAAAGCCGCCCCAAACTGCGAACGATGTGCTCGCAGGATGGAA
The DNA here is from genome assembly GCA_019633535.1 of Tulasnella sp. JGI-2019a. Classification (NCBI taxonomy): domain Eukaryota; kingdom Fungi; phylum Basidiomycota; class Agaricomycetes; order Cantharellales; family Tulasnellaceae; species Tulasnella sp. JGI-2019a. The sequence goes on from WSUE01000210.1 coordinate 41,497, forward strand.
TACCACACTGACAGATGCCGTATCGTGAGTGCACGAAATTTCTGACTTCTGTATTCCGATTGATGTTCAGTTCGTGTCGTCGAAATCAAGTTACGGTCGCATTAATACAACTCCTGAGGGGATCCGCACCTTGCTTTCAGAAAGCGTTACGACTTTCTGCGCGTCCGCCCGAACCGTGTTCAGTGACAGGCACGGTGTGGTGGGGTATCCTCTGGAATGGCCTGAATGTGGACTCGTGCTTGAGCACTATCACCCTCGGTATGCATCACCATGACTTGATACCTCCCGTGAGTCACTCTAACGACCTCTTGGATGGACGCCTCAATCACAGTCAAATTCTCACTGATATTGACATACGGGACCTTGACACGGTGGTGGCGGATGTTAGGATGGCTCTCTCTCAGGCCCAAAGGGCCGAATCAGTTGCGAGCGATGCCACTGCTATGGGCGAGTTCCCTTTAAAAATTTGCAATGTTGGCGGAGCATCCAATTATGAGAGGGGTCCCTGTCTGTCCTCTTAGCCTCTCATTTCCCACCTGTCGTAGCCTCGTTTAGTGTCGAGACACCATGTCGAGATGCATAATTGCTTGTAGAGCAAATCCTGAAAGTCCATGACGGCGGCTTAAGTACAAGTCACCGATCGGCTGGCACATGCATTCGGATTGGGGGCGTTGTGTGCATTGTTTCCGGTCTTATGGGTAGTTCAGATCGTACACGCCTCATATGGGGCTGTAGGCCTGGCAGCAGGCAGGAACGGCGGTTCTTGGGTCACAGATATCCTTTCCTATGCCGTCGTTCGACTGTCTCTCTCTCTCCGGCTGTATCGTTCACGGTACTAAGTAGAAAGCGCATAGACGAAGTTATGTGCTCCCAAAGCTCTGCCAGGCGATTCAGGCTGCCGAGGCACCCGGGCATTACAGCATGCGATTCTTGTTGCCACGTGAATATCCATGCGTCCGGATCGCATCATTGCCGGTCAACCGTTGGCGTCTTGGGTCGTAACGTGCATCAATAACCTCCAAATCCAGACTACCGAAAGAGTATTGAGTCGTCGATGTATCAGTCATAAAGGTTACTGCTCAATCTTGTTCATCGAGGTGGCGACCATAAAATGAGGGCGAATCCATATCGCAATATTCTGATCAGCTCATCGTGCCAATACTTGTTCAAAATGAGTTCAACATATATTCCGCTCGTAATACGGATTATGCAACGATCGTCTTCTCTGCTAGTACGCATCCACTGTGTCTTTTGGTTTTGAGGCAGGTTTCGGTTTCGTCGACCATCTCCGCGACGCTGGGGTGACGTTGGCACCAGATGCGACCACAAGTGGCGGTTCGATGGGAGTCTTTGGATTCTTCGTTGAGGACTTTTTCTTGGGCCCCTGTTGTGTTGAATTCGCGGAAGATATTGGTGCGGATAACCTAGCCTCACCTGAAGTGGAGCTGTATCGAACCGTGGTCTCGCCGTAGTTTGATGGTGGACGTGGGCGAGGGTCGGCAGTTCGCTGTAGTTGGATTTAGCGCGCCCCCGATATAATTTTAAGGAGGGGATGCTTTACTCACTCTCTGTTCAAGAACTTTCTTGTTCTTTTCCATCACTTTCTGTCGGCGCTTCTCGGTGTTCCCTCCCCCTCCAGCTGTCATCTCGACATTAATCTGCCTCCCATCGAGTTCGGTATGGTGAAGGGCCAGACCACGCTGTAGATCGGCCGGTTCTGAATACTCGACAAAAGCGTACCTGAAGCCAGAAGCGTGAGCAGACATCTGACCAAGATGTTAAAGTTCAGGGTTTCATACCCCTTTGGCGCATTGGATCCTTTCATTGTACCAAGCCGAACATTCGGGCGTTTCGCTGCTTTGGGCACCAACGGTTTGGCATCAGGTCCATCTTTACTTTTAGGGGCTCGTAGGGTGAAATGCCGGGTTATTGCCTCAGCGGTGGTTGTATAAGCAAGGTTGCCTGGATGATCCAACGAGTCAATAACTTGCTCAGCGCGTGAGGGTAAAACATACCTACCAACGAACAGAATGTAGCGCCCTTTCTTCTTTTTCGGCTTGGATGGCTCTGTCGTAGGTTTCGCGACTGAATCTTCATCACTCTCGCTTTCCACGCGCCGTAACTTCTTGGCGGATGATCCGTCCGTCCCTGTATCCTCGTCTCTCGCTCTCTTGGCAGAAGGCTTGGCCACTACCTGTTGGTCGTCTGGAGCTATGTTTGTGTCGTCGTCCAACCCGGGCGCATCGACGACTTCTGCCTCATCCGGGGCGGGTAGCCCGTTCTCTGTCAGGCTCCCCAACTGAGCTTTCCTGAGCTTGCCGCGTTCGCGATGAGCTTGTGACTTTCTCTGCTTCTTTGTGAGTCTTGTACCCGCAGGATCTAGAGTTGGCATCGTGTATGGTAGTATAAAATTGCAGGAATTAAGAGTAGGCCTGTACGTTGCGTCGGGCAATTACAACGCCGGATTTATGGAATAAAAAATGTGAATACGGACTGACCCGCCCGTATAGGCGCCGTGCCGCGTGTTGAGGAAGCCCATAGGTCCCTTCTCCCTCTCCTCTTTAGAATCTCTCTCTGTCTAGATTGACCCAGTCATTACTATCCAGCAAGCCCGCGCTGAACCTGTAGGCCACCGCTGGACGAAGGCTGCGTATGAGCAGACTGATCAAGTCTCCAAGCATCTCAAACCCGTTATGTCAGTCCTAATTTCAATCAACCACCAAAGAGGCCTCAAGTCCTTACATATCTCGAACGTTTCGCAGCTGTACCCAAAGGACGCATACGGAAATGGAGCTTTTCCCGTTCAAAGGACAAGAAGGCTCAAGACAATCACTTTGTGCGGACCAACAGGTGCGTCGTCGTTGTTTTGAGCCTCAATGACGGAACATGAGGACTTACCGCTCATCGCGTCCGGTCCGCAATATTGTACCTTCCTTTAGCGGTCGATGGATAAAGACCGAGCATCCACTGATCATGACCGATGACGAGGACGATGAGGCTCGGAGGAGAAGAGAACAGCAAGAAGCTTCTGAGCAAGAGGAGGAACTGCGGCAGCGGGAAACATCTTCCTTCGATGGACACCAATCTGGGCATGGTCACAATGGGCGTGCTTCCATGGATCACGACTTCCAAAATGATGGACCGGTCATTCCACCATGGCATTCCGCCAAACCGCCTATGCAATGGGATCCGTATTATTCGCAACTAAATGACGCCGGACCATCCTCCTCACCAATACCCAACCATTCGCACAGTCAATCCCAACCAATTAATTCCTACCTCCCATCGACATCGGCGACAGAATCTTCATCATCCACACAACCACCTCCATCTTCATCCGTCACGCGCACTAAATCCAATAATATCCACAACCCTCCCGTCCCTGTCGCATTCCCTTCCATGAACTACACCGCCCAACCATCCCCAAAGGTCGAGCCTCAAGATACGGACTTGGAAGATTCGTCTGAACCTCGCCGCGAACAGGAGCCACGACGAATGAAGTATAAACCAGGGTCACTGTATCCGCTACACAATCCAGTCAAGCCAGATCAGCCATACACCAATTGGCACCTTCGTCCCCCAGATTACGACCTTCCTCCCATCTTCATGCAGCCAGGCTATGGGGTGGGTGGTGCTGCTGGGGGTCCAGGGGGACCGAGTGGGAGTAGTGGTGGCGGTGCAGCTCACACGCCGGACCATCTACATGTAAATCATACGTCAAGCGGGAATGGGAGTTCTTCGGGGAATGGGTCAGGCACGTCTCCTATAAAAGAAGGCGCGCCATCGCATAGGGAAGTCAAAGACCGCTCGCATCCTCCTACTATACAGCCTCCGCTACATCCCACGCTACAGCAATCCACCAGCGCGATTCTAGGACATTCTGCATCCAACGCGAGCCTTTCAAGACTCGCAAATGGCGAAACAGTGGCATCTCCTTCTGCCCAGTATCCCAATCTCGCCGCCAACGCACATGCGTTGTTGTCTCCCCGATCACAATCAGAGACAGCGTTGCACCTGCCACCGCCTATTGGTGATACAGCGTTGGTAAGGGGGCATTCACCGACGCAATTGCATCCGAAGCCAGTACCAGGGACATTGGACGTCTCTGATCCCCTTTGGGGTACCACTTGGAGTCATGCGAGCCCATACGATCTTGGGCGAACCCCTTTACACGGGATTAGAATACCTGCGCCGACAGGAGGTTTTGCTCCGAGTGTTCCCGTGATCGGTGTAAGTCTGTATTATCATTTTACCTATCTTGTGAGCGTTAATCCTACCCCTTTCCGTGATTGTTTTCCATTTCCCCCTTTAGTCGCCCACGAGCGGGGCCATCATACAACTTCCTCATTGGCGAAGGGCGCCGTCACCCTCTCCGCTCGGCGGAATTCGCAAACGTCGACCATCAGCAGATCCTGCGCCAGGCGAGGCTTCAGTCAGGCCATCTGTAGACCGGGATCGTTCTTTATCTCGACCACCATCGCCAGGTGCTGAGCAGAAGGAAGACCAGGACACGCCGCCAGAGTCAACGCAAACGCACACACAATCGCAAACACAGACGCGGGCTCACAAAAGCAAAGTTAGTGGCAGTGGTCTTCGCGGTTTGTTCCATGCAGGTGGCTCGGCCGTCAACCTTCCGGAGGAAGGGATCATGCCACGGGTACGCAAGAGGACGATTAGCTTGGGGCAAACTGGAATTGGGATCGCATTGGGTCTAGGAGGGAATAACGGTGGCGGAAGTGGAGGCAACGGTGGAGGTGGCAGGAAGCCGAGTTTTGAGATCATAAGGAAGCTGTCGTTCACAGGAGGGGGCGGTCATACGAGGAAGCCGAGCTTTGAAGTCATTAGGAAGCCGTCGCTGAAGCCACAACAACGACCCGACACAGCACCTTCTGTTACCGCTACCGACGCACCCAGTGATGCCAATCACCAAGACAATGTCGAAAGAGGCCGTTCATCACAACCAAAGGTCATCCCAGACGCCGATTACGCTACGTCGCCTGTTGATGGGCTTAGACCTTTCCCCGATGCGGGACTTCGCCCTTCTATGGACATGTCATCGGCTAGAACCTCTGAGGACCTAGGCCGTCGTCCTTCTGCTTCATCCAGAGAACTCGCGAGGACGCCTTCAGGATCCAGGCCAGCAATATCCCATCCATTGCCACTGAAGAGGTCCCCATCAGCATCGTCAACGGCTCCAAGTATGGCTTTAGTACTCAACAACAAGAAGTCAGTCTCTCACCTTGGTCACGGCGAGATGAGCGGAGTCGGATTGGGACGTCGTCCCTCCCAAAACTCCGCTAGCCAGATAAGTGGGACAGGATCGCAACCGCAACCTCAGCCACAACGAGTCCGGAAATCCTCCAAACCAGCGGCCCCACCGCGTACGTTGAACAAGTACATTCATCGCTTCTCCGCCAATGAGCTTCCCCGGTCGTCTCAGGAACCCTTCATGGAAAGACGCGGTGGCGATGGTGCGCCTGGAATGTTCAAGAAGGTGGCGAAGAAGTTGAGTTGGATCACGAAGAGTGCGACGGAACGAGAGCGGGAGCGAGAGGTCGAGGAGAAAATGATGATGTTCGAGAAGGAGCGGGAGCTGGAGAGGAAATTGCAGGAGGCTAGAGACAGAGGTAAAGCGAGTCCGAGTCCTCCGGAAGACGAAGCACACATTGCGCACCACAGTCGAGAAACCGAAGCGACTGGGAGTGATGGTGATCTGCCCTTGACTCCTGACCCGCGGGATCCGCATACCGATGAGGAAGTCGCTGATAGGTCCGAGTTGGATGGTCATGCATCACGGACATCCCACTTGTCCGTTCCACCGCCCCCATCCACCGTGCAACATGGCATCTCTGACAGTGAACAGTCTGGAGCTGAGGGAGGTAGCCGCGGAGTCTCGCATTCTTTCGATGGATCATCGGACTTTATTGACCCTCGATCACCTGCGAAAGGCCGACCAAGGGCGCTCAAAAAATCACCCGATACAAACCTTTATCATCCTCCAACCTCACCAGCGATGACTACCGACAATGGACTGTCTCCCTTGGCGAAACTTGCCAATGTCCTGATGTCTCCGAAGGTACCTGTGTCGGTTGCGTCACCCTCTGCTCAGGGCACCAATGCATCATTATTCTCTCCGATGAGCCTCGCAGCGACCTCCTTCTCGCCCAAGATGACACCGCTAGAGTCACATCTGACCTTGAACATGAACGTCGCCTCTCCCCTCCTGAATGACAGTCGCAATCCCAGCCCAACAAAACAGAGTACCGATGGCGGCTACTCCTCGAACAACGGTCACGCATGGCAACCATCAAGAGATCCGTCCCCTGTGCCACCCAGGCCAATTACACCTCCGGAGCGGCGAGAGTCACCGTCTCCTCTTCCTAGGATGGCTCTGACCATCATGAACCCCGATACACCGTCCCCTCCAACTCCAACCAGAGACCTCTTCCCGTCTATGCGCAGTCGGGGTAGTGAGAAACGGCGTCGCCTCGCTCACGCCAGGGAAACGAGTATGGACATGACGTCTATGGGAAGTCGAAAGAAAGAGGTAGCGCACGCTGGAGAATCGGAGCGGAACAGACAGTCTACGAACGGCGCGTCAGATCAATCACCCCCCGTTCCTCCAAAGTCTCCGAAGGCCCCGAAGCCGCCAGTACGTGGACCGAGGCAGACTCGCGATCACGACTCTTCAGGATCATCCGCCGCGACTTCTGCCCTCACTGGTCATGTTCAAACTAGCCCTGAAACGAGTTCATCTGGCGGCCAGCCGGCACCCTATGGCCCTCGCCAAGATATTGCTTCAGTATACAGTCGTCCGGATTCTAGCACCTTGACACTGACGCACCCAATAACTCCGACAACCCCGGGGCATCAGCGACTGGATAATGGCTCGGCAGGGAACGTTGGCTCGCCCGGAGTCGGTTACGCGGTGGCCCCGCCCACCGCACCGCAATCACTGGAGTCGCTCATGTACTATTCTCCTCATCACCAAGCTGTCCTGGTCCCTACTCAACTGTCGAATGGTGTTAGTGTCATGATGCTTCATCCACATCATCCTCAGGTCATCCCCGCCATGCAGCATATGTCGAGCCCTGGCCCTTCAATTCATCCGATGTATGCCTCGCCTTACCGAAACCATAATCCACAAGATTCTTCAACCTCATTCACGACGCCAACGGAGTCTATTACCACGACACTTGTCCATGGGTCTTTCAACTATCAAGCCCCTCAATCTTCGCGTCCCGCTCCCCAGCACGCAGCGTCAGATCCTGTCAACGCCAACGGCGAAGTCACTCGACAGCTTGGCCGGCCAAAAAATCCGACACGACGAGAAACAATTGCTGCGATCGGAAAGCAGTGGGAAGTCGTGACTGACGAGAACGATAAAGGCTTGGACTCGAATGCCAAGCGCTCTGACTCAAAGGCCAGTTCAAAGCTGCGGCGAAAGCAATCGAGGCACCACAGTGGTGGATCCTATGAGACATTTGGAGGCACAGTCGTCGAGGAGATCCGCGGCATCGATTCGCAAATTATCTCGCGGGAGAGGGAGAGACAGATCAGGGATGAGAGGGACAGCGATCGGGAGAAGGCGCGTCAGTACTGGGAGCGAGAGAGGGCACGGGAACAAGACCGATCAACTGCAAAGGCCCAACAACGCCAGGAAAGTCTGGACTCTACTGCAGACTTAGATCCAGAACGCATGGCAGAGATAGAAAGACAAGTGAGAGAGAGCCCTTGGACTGGCCCTCCTGTTGGTGAAGATCGCGAAAGGAGGGATCGAGAAGGGCGGCCACATCGACACAGTTCGAAACTCACTCGCTCGTCGACGGCGAGCACCATCCCTCCTCCTCCTCCCCCGAAGAACGATGTGCAACAAGAAGTATCAACGACTCGCCATTCTCGATCACGACGCGAGTCAGGTGACCCTTCAACCACGCCCACGAGACATGGGAAACTGTCCAAATCGGACAGGTCCCGGCCACCAGTACCCTCTGCGAACATGAACATCGGGGCCATCCCGAAACATCATCTAGAGGAGAAGTCCCTGCCGCGCCCAATGTCAGACACGCGTGTCGATCAGGATCTCAGTAACATCAAAGCAAATGAGGCGTTTGCTCGAGACCGGATTCTGAAGGGAACAAGCTTGGCTTTGGAGCGGTCAACGATGGTCGAACATATTCTGGGAAGGAGTGGACCCAACTCTCCAGAGAATGACCTGGTCTCCCTTTCAAGTTCGCCACAACTACGAGGTTTTCCGAAGCCACCGGGACATGGATCCGGATACACGTCATTCAGTTTGCAATCTCCCTACATGGGTGGTGGCCCTCTCCATCGCCCTCAAGTCACATATATTCCCGCACCCTTGGGTCAATACAGGGATAATCCTTTGCCGCGTCCTCCTCGGGATGTTTCGTTGGACATTCAAAGTCGCTGAACCTTTCCTCCTGGACATTGTAGTCTATTCCTTTTATGTTCACTGTGTTCGCTTGTTGTGCTGATGTTACTTAGGCTTGTTTCCTCTCGCATGTCCTTTCTTGTCCATACCCATTACATCGTTCGTGCTGCTGGCCTAGCTTTTTATGATCCCAGTTATTCATTGTATCTTTACTAGTCTTATCACGATAGAGGTTTATGGTTGTCATATTGCCTCCCATGTCGCTTGCTGGAAGTCAGAATTTGTAGATATATGAATCACAGAGACACTGGCAGATCATCCAGGGCGTTCGTGAAGAGATTGATACGGCAGTTCCAAAGGCTAAAAGGAGACATGAAAATAGAACCAAGGAAGACGTGATGGTCGAAGCAGCTAACGAAACTATATAAAGACAGCATGATAGAAGAAGCAATCAAAATGAGCGCAGAGAATTGGACGATGCAAGTGGTGGCGAGTTGGCGAGTTAGAGGAGTGATGGTGATTGGAGTGGGCCGAAAGTATGGTTGACGTCAAGACTGTTGGACTGCTGATAGAGGCGAGGGAGATTCTGACATGGGTGGAAATGATCCTTCCATGAACGATACGGGCGAGGGGAGATGGTTGGTGGACGAAGAATGGAGAAGACAACCTGGCAAACCGAGCGCCGGGGAAGACCTGAGAACAAATCCAAGTAAGTACTGTGTTCAAACACTGGCGAGGGAAATGTAACGTACCAATGATGGAAACGCATCCCATCGCCGCAGAGCTCAAACGACCCCAGAACGGCCATTGGGCAGCACACATCGTCTTGCGACGGCTGGCACAATGTCACCGCCGGAATCGCGATCTCAACGCGGCTCTGAGATGCTTCATCACCACCGGAACTTCCCTCCGCTCAATCAAAACCATGTCGCCCTTCCAACACCGACCTCCATGACTACTCCCCTCAGATTTGGTAACCCGCCGTCGTCCATAAACCCATAATCTCTCGCTCATCAGCAAAGCCAATGTTCCCTGACCGTCACGCCCACTCCAAAGTGATAAAACCATCCGCTCACTCCTTCACGCCAAAGGCCTTCACTTGCGGGGCGGCTGGCGGCGAGTGGGAACTCCCTTCCCCTTCCCTTTGCCCTTCCCTTTGCCCTTTCCGCTAGCAACCGGTGGCTCGTTTGCATCTAGAACAGCTCGCGAGCGTGTGTTACGGTACACGCCCGTCGAGGTCGAGGCGTCGTCGCTCGGGGCCTCCGCAATGACCGTAGCCTTCATTGCTGCTGTCTTCGCCTTTGTCGCCTTCGTTTTCGCTTGGACCATGGCCTTCTTCGACGATTCCTTGACCTCGGCTGCCTTCTTCGTCCGCCTGGTAGTCTTCGGCGCCGCAACCGTCTTGACCTTGGGAGTGGGAACCGCGGCGAGCTGCGGCTCGTCCACTTCCATGAGATCGCTCTCATTCGCCGACCCGTAGACCAGGTCCTCTTCTACATCCTCAAGTTTGACCACAGGCATTTTCGGACGCTTTGAATTCGACGTAGCAGCTTTGACAGCCTTGGCCTTGTTCTTCAGATCGGCCCGCTTCTTAGAGTTGGAGGCGTCCGCTAGCTTAGCCTGCCTCTCGGCATAAGTGGCTCCGTGCTTCGCGGCGCGAACGGGGCGACGAATGGCGAGTGGACCCTCGTCGGGATGAGCGGCGTCGCCGATGGTGGCGGGGACAGGGGTGTTGGCGGAGACGGGCGTGCTGGTGGGAACAGGTGTGTCGACGGCGTCAGGAGTAATGCGCGGTCGCTTTGCAGGTCGTTCAAGCTCCTCATCGCTCAGCGTTTGTGCCACCGCCGCAGATACATGCCTCTGCCGTGAGGGACCGGCCGTCGCGTTATGAGCTCGCGTGGCGCGCGTAGGTCGTGTCTGACGATGGCGAGTGTGCGAAGCAGACGATCCGCTGGCCCGTGGCGAATCGGCCCGCGACGATGTAGGCGAAATGTCTTCGTCCTCGCGCTGCCTCTTAAGACACCCCAAGCTGGAGGATGGAGTGTGAACTGGAATGCCAAATGCGCGTCAAGAACAGCGTATTCAATGGATGAAAATGATAGAATTAAGAGACACATACCTGCTGGTACTTGAGAAACGGCAGCGGGACTTGCAGGGGTAGGAGCCGGGGCCTGGTTGACCTCGAGGGCGGGAACGATATCGGAAGACTCGGCCCTAGCCATGACTGCCAGGAGGACCTGGAATACGCTCATACCCTCCGCGTCTAATTCCATGTTGGTATCGTCGACCAACAAGGTCCCTGAGAACTGAACCCCTTCGAAGGTGGCGTCAAAGACACCGAGGACGACGCAGTTTCCATTGTAGATGATCAGGTCATGTGTCCCGGTCAGTCGGCAATATCCGCGGATTCCAGCCATCCAGTCTGGCTCCGAAGTATTTTCCTGAAACGGAACGTGCGGAAAGATAGAGTACAAATCAGTAACAATGAAAATTGAAAGAATTGAAGAGAAAAAAGAAAAGAAAAACTCGACGAACCAATGCTGGAGTGAGCTTGTGAAGTCCCATCAATACCGACTCCTCCGGTACGATCCAATGTGGCGCATACGTGAATAAAACCGATCCGCTGGCCTGGAACCTCTGGCCGGCGATGAGTGCGTTAAGGATATTGACATCCGTCCACAGCCACGACGAGAGACCAAACTCGCCATCCCTCTGCTCGTCCTCGAAGATTATCACGTCGTGCCACTTTCGCTGAAGCGCTTTTTCAGCCTCTCGCTTGACGATATCCTTTGCCGCCTGGTTGGTCATATCTGGCATGCGGATGATGCCGTCGCGGTGTCGCTGTGACCTGCCGAATTCACGTGCTAAGGTGTGGACGCGGTGGCCATAGTGAAGATTTGTGAGGATGGTGTCGGCGATGGCGAGGTATGCGTCATCGGGGTTAGTGACCTCGAGGGGAGCCGTGTCGTCGTAGCCCCTTACGCGCAGGTCGAGATCAGGACGGGATTCCTTGACAGTCTCAGGAAGGAGGTTTTTGGTAGCCATGGCCGAGAGATTGAGCTTAAATGCTGGCTCAAGTGCTGTGAAGATAATAAAATCAGGGGTCAGAGGTCGCCGACGGCTCAGTGAGAGAAGAAGAGATAGCGTACTATTCCCGATCTCGATGAGATCATCATAGGGAATGAGGCAGACACTGGCCAATGGTGGAATAGGGCTGTGGTATACCACAGGCCATTGTAACGAACGGTACTTTTGGAGGGTCACCACAGCCGGGGTTGAACTGTAGTGTAGTGTGCGGGTCGATACCGAACAGTATTTATGGAAGGTAACGTTTTTTGTAGCCTCAAATCCAGGGAAGTACGCCATGGCGATTGATTGGTTGGTTTAGAGGTGGTTATGGAAGTGGAAGAGTGAAGGGGAGGGGAGGGGGATCCAGAGAGTGAGTAAGAGGGAATGAACGAGGATCGAGCGGGTGGTTTTATCTCGCGCATCAAGTGCTCCGACGAACATAATAAACACTGACTGGTTGGTCGGGAAACGAACAAAACTGGGTGTTGGTCCGAACTTCGATCAAGTTTTGACACCATTGGCGGGAGCGTGGCGGCTGTGCCTAGAAATGGCGATTACAACTCCTCATCTCTTCCCCTCATTTACATGACGTAGTCTTATAGATACAATGCTCCACCTGCCTCGATATCTGAGTAAACCAATGGTCCAACAAGGCTGCAAGTGGGGATCGGGGAGAGATATGCAGACGCAATGTCCGAAGGACTAAAACGACATGTTCCCTTCCGCGGTATTCCGATTCTCCTGAATGTAGTTCGTTTTCAGACTCGGTCGACGTTCTTAATATATATATGTCATGCGCATACGAGGGCCATGACATACGGCGATTATGACAGAATTGGGATCGAAGGCGGTCTTGCAAGCGGATTGATTTCGCCGTCGTTCATCCTTCAGGTCTCTCTTCCCTGGCAACACCTCCGAGGCTATATCTATTTTCATTCTAATCATGAATTAGATAACATATGAATGAAACACAGAAGACTATATCCAAAATTCATAAAATAAATCAAAAGATCAGGCGATGTGTAGATAAGCGGTGAATATGAGGAGATGCGAGGAAATAAATACGAGCATGATGAAACCATGTCCTGCATGTAGAGGGGCGGAGGTGAGTGCATGTCAAAAGGAAATAAGGCGAGGCCACGTTATGCCAATGCGTAAAGAACCTAATGTAGCTTGCATAGCCAAAGAATTAAAAAGGAGAAGTCCAAAGAGGGCATACACTGGTAAAAGAAAAGCCCATCAACCAATTGCTGGAAGGTTGGAACATGATGTCCGGATCCTCATTACCTTTTTGATTGGAACGAATAAATATAAATAATGGGCTCAACGTTCACTCAAGACTTATAACGCTCTCTCTGAGTCCCTCTCACTGAGGAGGAGGTTCGCGGTTTTGAATGTCGAAGAGTATAGGTGGTGGATTCATTCTGCGTGCAAGAGTTCGGAGAAACGACTGATGAGATCATGTCGATTTAAAGCTGTCCATCAGCAAAAGGAACGAGTGAGGAAGAAGAGAAGAGGAGCTGCATACCAAGTCCAAAGTCTTGCAAACCCATGTACGAGCACCTCAAGAGCCCTTCTTCATTCCTATCACCCCCTCAATTCGCCACCAGCTCCAGTTCTTCCCAATCGTCATCTAACCTCTCGAGTCTTTCAAATTCGTCCCCACAAAAAATCTGATGTCGCTCGTTGGGAGGGAAGAGGAAGGCGAGGAGGTGGATGTCTGTGGTTAGAGACGAGGACGTCGTTTGAGTCGATATGGGGTTGAGGGATGTTCGTGTCAAGGAAAGAACGGCTGGGGTGGTGTGGAGGAGGAATGGCGGTTGAGCAAAGCAGAGGCCGAGGACGACTGTGAAGAATCATAAGAGGATGAAGAGGGGGTGGGTACGTCGTTGTCGTTGGCATCTAGAGAGTAGAAGCTCTCGACATCCGAGTCGACATCTGCTGCGGCCTCATCAGGCACCCATCCAGCGGACGGTGCTTGGTTTTGCGTCCCATTGGTCGAGAATTCTCAGCATGCGTCCTTTCAAATGCCCCTTTATTCTCCATCGCGTAAGGATACGAAGTCATAGCCGCTTGTACATCCTCGTTGAACAGCAGCAACCGAATCAACTTGGCAGCCCACTCGTTCGACTCGTCCGAGCTCAATCCAGTGACAGACAGATTCACAGGGACTACGTTCACCTTGGGTCCTTGACCAGGGGAGAACGAGTACAGTCGTTCGGCTGAATTAATTGGTTCTAAAGCTGAAGGCGATACGACAGATAGAGCAGGAGCAGCCTCCACTCCCATCAGCTGTAGTTCTGACATTTCAGAATGGATAGAATCCGCGGTACGTGAGCTCGTGGTATCGGTCGTAGTCGTTGTCGTAATATCGTGTCGGGATCTCCTACCTCGGGCATCATCCACCTAAAGACTGTCGACAATGTCTTACCCACCACGATAAGAGTAAGAGTTTGATCGATCTCTTGAATAGAAGCTCTATGAGGCCGAAGATGGTGGAGAGTCGGCGTAAAAGGAGTAAGGTGGTCGTGATGATCGGACGCGAGAGAAGGAAGAAGAGGGACTAGGGGCCCGTAGGAATCGAGCCTCGGTTAAAATGGCGATTTATTTGGGAGGTGATGGTGACGTTGGGCTATCGTCGATGCTGGCATCCTGATATGAACTGGGTATATTGAGGTCAACTTTTCATTTTAGATGAGTGAGTGATGAGGGTGATTGCACTTAAGCAGCCTCCAATGATCGCACTTGCGCTTGAAGTAGTTTCAAAGAGGATCCCAGTTATTCATTGTATGTTTACTAGACTTATCACGATAGAGGTTTATAGTTGGCATATTGCCTCTCATGTCACTTGCTGGAAGTCAGAATTCGTAGATATAATTCATAGATATATTAATCACAAAGACACAGGCAGATCATCAAGGGTGTTCGTAAAGAGATGGATACGGCGGTTCCAAAGTGTAGGGAGGAGACATGGAAATAAAACCAAGGAAGACGTGATGGTCGAAGCAGCTAACGGAACAATATAAAGACAGCATGATAGAAACAGTAATCAAACAAAATAAGTATAGAGAATTTGGTCAATGCAAATGGCGGCGAGTTGGCGAGTTAGAGGAGTGATGGTGATTGGAGTGGGCCAAAAGTGTGGTTGACGTTGAGGCTGCTGACAGTTTTGAACTGCTGATAGAGGACGAGAGAGATCCTGAAACGAGTCGAAATGATCCTTCTATGAACGATATCGGGCGAGGGGAGATAGTTGGTGGACGAAGAAAGAAGAAAACAACATGGCCAATTGAGCGCCGGGGAAGACCTGAGAACAAATCCGAGTAAGTACGATGTTCAAACACTGGCGAGGGAAATTTAACGTACCAATGATGGAGACGCATCCCATTACCGCAGAGCTCAAACGACTCCAGAACGGCCACTGGGCAGCACACATCGTCTTGCGACGGCTGGCACAATGTCACCGCCGGAATCGCGATCTCAACGCGGCTCTGAGACGCTTCATCACCACCAGAACCTCCCTCCGCTCAATCAAAACCATGTCACCCCTCCAACACCGACCTCCATGACTGCTCTCCTCAGGTTTGGTAACCCTTCGTCGTCCATAAACCCATAATCTCTCGTCCATCAGCAAAGCCAATGCCCCCTGACCGTCGCGCCCACTCCAACGTGATAAACCATCCACTCACTCCTTCACGCCAAAGGCCTTCACTTGCGGGGCGGCTGGCGGCGAGTGGGAACTCCCTTTCCCTTCTCCTTGGCTTTGCCCTTTCCGCTGGCAACCGGTGGCTCGTTGGCCTCTAGAGCAGCTCGCGAGCGTGTGCTACGGTACATGCCCGTCAAGGTCGAGGCGTCGTCGCTCGGGGCCTCCGCAATGACCGTGGCCTTCATTGTTGCTGTCTTCGCCTTGGTCACCTTTGTCGCCTGGACCATGGCCTTCTTCGACGATTCCTTGACCGCTGCTGCCTTCTTCGTCCGCCTGGTATTCTTCGGCGCCGCAACCGCCTTGGCCTTGGGAGTGGGAACTGCAGTGAGCTGTGGCTCGTCCACTTCCATGAGATCGCCTTCATTCGCCGAGTCGTAGGCCAGAGCACCCTCCTCCACATCCTCGAGTTTGACCACAGGCACTGTTGGACGCTTTGAATTCGACGCGGCAGCCTTGACAGCCTTGGCCTTGTTCTTCAGATCGGCCCGCTTCTGAGAGTTGGAGGCGTCCGCCAACTTGGCTTGTCTCTCGGCGTAGGTCGTTCCATTCTTAGCGGCGCGAACGGGGCGGCGGGTGGCGGGTGGGCCCTCGTCGGGATGAGCGGCGTTGCCGATGGTGGTGGGGACGGGTGTGTGGACAGGGGCAGGTGTGCTGGGGGCGACAGGCGCATCGGTGGTGTCAGGAGTGATACGCAGCCGCTTCGCAGGTGGTGAAAGCTCCTCATCGCTCGGTGCCTGTGCCACCGTGGCAGATACACGCCTCTGCCGCGAGGGACCGGCCGTCGCGTTATGAGCTCGCGTTGTGCGTGTAGATCGTGTCTGACGATGGCGAGTGCGTGAAGTAGATGAGCCACTGGCCCGTGGCGAATCGGCCCGCGACGATGTAGGCGAAACGTCCTCGTCCTCGCGTTGCCTCTTGAGACACCCCGAGCTGGAGGATGGAGTATGAACTGGAATGCCAAAGTGCGTGTTAGGAATAGCGTAAATCGATATATGAAAATGATATAATTAAGATGCACATACCTGCTGGCACTTGAGGAACGGACACCGGAGTTGCGGGGACGGGAGCAGGGGCTTGGTTGGCATCGGGAGCGGGAACGATATCGGAAGACTCGGCCCTAGCCATGACTTCCAGGAGGATCTGGAATACGGTGATATCATTCGCGTCCAATTCCATGTTGGGGCCGTCGACCAACAAGGGCGCTGAGAACTGAACCCCTTCGAAGGTGGCGTCAAGGACACCGAGGACGATGTGGTTTCCATTGTAGATGACCAAGTCATGTGTCCCGGTCAGCCGGCAATATCCGCGAATTCCAGCTATCCACTCTGGCTCCGAAGTATCTTCCTAAAACAGCACGAAAATATAGAGTAGGAATCAACAACAAAGAAACTTGAAAGAGTCGAAGGAAAAAAAAAAAAACCGACGAACCAATTCTGGAGCGAACTTGGAAAGCTCATTCAATACGGACTCCTCTGGTATCATCCAATGTGGCGCATACGTGAATAGCACGGATCCGCTCGCCTGGAACCTCTGGCCAGCGACGAGTGCGTCATGGATTTTGACATCCGTCCAGAGCCACGACGCCAGACCAAGCTCGCCATCCCCCAGCTCGTCCTGAAAGATTAGGACATCGTGCCACTTTCGCTGAAACGCGTTTTCAGCCTCTCGCTCGACGATATCCTTTGCCGCCTGGTCGGTCACGTCTGGCATGCGGATGATGCCGTTGGGGTGTCGTCGTGACATGCCGAATTTGCGTGCTAGGGCGTGGACGCGGTGGCCATAGTGAAGGTTGGTGAGGATTGTGTCAGCGATAGCGAGGAGGGCGCCATCGGGGTTGGTGACCTCAAAGGGAGCCGTGTCGTAGCACCCTATGCGCAAGTCGAGATCAGGACAGGATTCCTTGAAAGTCTTGGGAAGGAGGTTGTTGACAGCCATGACTGAGAGGTTGAGCTTAAATGCTGGCTCAAATACTGTAGAGATAGGATTCGATGATAAAATCAGGGGTCAGAGATCGCCGAAGGGCTCAGTCAGAGAAAGCGAGATAACGTACTACTCCCGATCCGGTTGATGATCTCATCAAAGGAAATGAGGCCGACGCTGGTGAGTTCTGGTATAGGACTGTGATATATCACAGGACATGGTAACGAGTGATACTCTTGGAGGGTCATCACGGCCGGGGGTGAGTTGTACCGCAGCGTGCGGGTCACGACCGAATTGTATCCATTGAAGGTGACTTCCTTCGTAATATTGAATCCATGGAAGTACTCCATCGCAATTGAATGGTTGATTTAGAGGTGGTTATGGAAGTGGGAAGTGTAAGGAGTAGGGGAGAGGGGATCCAGAGGGTGAGTAAGAGGAAACGAGCGAGGATTGAGCGGGTGGTTTTATCTCGTGCATCAAGTGCTCCGACGAACATAATAAACACTGACCGGTTGGTCGGGAAACGAATAAAAAGTGCTGTTAGTCCGGACTTGGATCAAGTTTTAACAACATTTTTTTTTTTTGTGTGGGGAAGGAAGGGAATCCGCTATCGGGCGAAAGGCCGCTACGATTTTTCACGCGCGTTTTCCTAACAGTGTGAGAGTGACCCCACTAAACCCTTCCAACTGGGCTACCACAGAGATAGACCATGGATGTCAGCTCGTCTTGTGGTCTTCTATGCCATTTAGACTTCTGAGGAACCGAGGTTCCTTGTGGCAGCGACGCCACACATCCCTTTATAGCCCTTTACAGGGTCTGATGGTCCAGGGGGATTGGCAGGTACTGGTGTCTTTGTTTGCCGGTTTGCTTTTCCCTCCAGAAAGTCAGTCGATAGGGGCTCAGTTAGTCTTCATCGCCCTTTAATCGCCGCTCTCACTTCTCTTCCCTAGCTGTGATCATCTATGACCGAAATAAGACCGGTTTCGGACTTCTCAAATAAGCCCTCCCACATGTCCATCGAAGCTTTGAGGGCCTTCTAGGCCTCTAGGCTTCGGTTCTCAGGTAGCTTAGTGATGTTTAAGTCAATAGTGGCTAGTCTGAGAATAGCGTCATTTAGCATGGCAATTGCTCTTGCTTTAGAGATGTTTTCTTCGCGAATACGGTTTGCATTCCTAAGTTTCCATATGACAAAGGCTGTTTCAGCAATTATTATTTTGGTAAGCATTTCAGCTTGTTTATTATCTTTATTTTCATGAAGTCCAATTCCTAGGATTTCGGTGTAGCTTGGGAGTTCAAGTTGTATTCTTTTTGTGACCTTTGCAGTTTTTAGGAGTTTGATAGCATGTTTCCATGTTTCGAGTCTCCATTCGTTTTGACACTCAATTAAGATGTGTTCTAGTGATTCAAGGGCACCACAGTGGCATAGTGCCTTCTCTTCCCATTCACCTCCCCATTTGGCTATGAATGTCCCACAGACTGTTCTTCCATGGATTGCTTGCCATAGGAAGTCGGTAATTTCCCTTCTTATTGGGGTTTGTCTAATACTTTTCCAAAGGGAGGCCTCATAGTGTAGGTTTCCTGATCTGGATTTGATGTCATTTAGGATTTTCTGGGTTAGACCCAGAACTTTGGGTCTCCTATTTGCTACAGTGAGGGTGTTTACCCATCCGTATAGGTCCCTGAATCGTAGGGTCGATAGCGTTGCTCCATTTGATTTCCACTCTCGAGGGATGTGGGTATCAAATTCATCGGGTATTGGGAGGTCAAGGCCTGCCTTAGCTGCTTTGTCTGCCTCGTCATTCCCTAATATTCCACTGTGTGCTTCGACTTTTTGGATAAGGGTTTTTGCCTGTCATTTCCTCATCAGGTATAGGGTTTTTTCTAGGATGTCTTGGTTTTGGGTGTTAAGCCATCCTAAGTCTTCTTATGGTTTACATCCACTTGAGTTTTGACAACATTGGCGAAGCGAGCGAGCGATGCCTTGAAACAGCGATTACGGCTCCCCGTTAGGTCTTATAGATACAATGCTGCCATAAATATCTATATAAGGGTAAATTCACGGTCTAACAGGGCTGGAAGGGGGATAGTGGAGAGATACGCAGACACAATGTCCTAGGGACAAAACGACATGTCCCCTTTCCACTGTATCCTGATTCCTCTGAGTGTCGTTCGTCAACTATTTATAGATTTGATCGGCGTTGTTGATGTATATATCTATCTACCATGCGCATACATGGGCCAGGTTATATAGCGATTATTACAGAATTGGGATCGAAGGTAGTCTTGCAAACGGTTTCGCCGCCACTCATCCCTCGGGTTTCTGTTCCCTGACAACAGCTTAGAGACGATATCGATGCCAACATACATCCATTTTCATTCTAATCATGAATTAGATAGTATATGAAAGAAAACACAGAAGACTATATTCAAAGTTCATAAGGTGAATCAAGTGGTCGGGCAAAGTGTAGATAAGTGGTGATATATGAAGAGATGCGAGGAAATAAATACGAGCATGAATGAAACCATGTCCCGCATGCGTAGAGGAGTGGGGTGTGAGTGCATGTCAAAAGGAAATAAGGCGAGGCCACGTTAAGGAACCTAGTGTAACTTGCATAGCTGAAGAATTAACAAGAAGTCGTCCAAAGAGGGCATACACTGGTAAACGAAAAGCCCATCAATCAATCGCTCGAAGGTTGAATATGATATCCAGGCCCTCGTTACCTTTTTTTTTTGTCCGAACGAATAAATAATATACACTCAACGTCCTCTCAAAACTTTTAACGCTCTGTCTGAATCCCTCTCGCTGACGAGGAGGTTCGCGGTTTTGAATGTCGACGAGTATAGGTGGTGGATGCCCTCTGCATGCAGGAGTGCGGAGAAACGACTGATGAGACCATGTCGGTCTAACAAGGCGACGTATCAGCAAAAGGAGGGGGG
Organism: Tulasnella sp. JGI-2019a; assembly: GCA_019633535.1. Lineage (NCBI taxonomy): Eukaryota > Fungi > Basidiomycota > Agaricomycetes > Cantharellales > Tulasnellaceae > Tulasnella sp. JGI-2019a. Next base: position 61,524 of record WSUE01000210.1, read on the forward strand.
AAGAACGAACGCGAAGAAGAGCTACATACCGAGTCCAAAGTCTTGCAAATCCACATGCAGGCACCTCAAGAACCCTCCCTCGTTCTCATCATCCCTTCGATCTGTCACCGGTTCTAATTCTTCCCAATCATCGTCTAACCTCTCGAGTCTTTCAAATTCGTCCCCACAGAAAATCCAATGTCGCTCGTTGGGAGGGAAGAGGAAGGCAAGGAGGTGTATGTCTGTAGTTAGTGATGAGGACGTCGCTTGAGTCGATATGGGGTTGAGGGATGTTCGTGTCAAGGAAAAGAAAGGCTGGAGTGATGTGGAGGAATGGCGGTTGAGCGAGGCAGAGGTCGAGGACGACTGTGAAGAGTCATAGGAAGACGAAGAGGAGGTGAATACGTCGTCGTCGTTGGCATCTAGAGAGTAGAAGCTCTCGACGTCCGAGTCGTCATCTGCTGCGGCATCATCATCGCAATCATCCAACTGACGGTGCTTGGTTTTGCGTCCCCTTGGTCGAGGATTCTCAGCATGCGTCTTTTCAAATGCCCCTTTATTCTCCATCCGAGCATAAGGGTACGAAGCCATAGCAGCCTGTACATCCTCGCTGAACAGCAACAACCGGATCAACTTGGCAGCCCATACATCCGACTCGTCCGAACTCAATCCAACAACAACCAAATCCGCCGGAAGCACGTTCACCTTGGGTCCTTGACCAGGGGAGAACGAGTACGGTCGTTCCGCCGGGCGAAGAATTGGTTCCGAAGTTGAAGGCGATACGATGGATGACGCTGGAGTAGCCTCCACTCCCATCAGCTGGAGTTTTGACATTTCAGAATGGATAGAATCCGCGGTGCGTGAGCTCGTGGTATCGGTCATGGTCGTCGTGGTGGTATCGCGCCGGGATCTTCTGCCTCGGACGTCATCCGCCCTAAGACTATCTACAATGTCTTCTTCATCGCGACGAGAGTAAGAGTTGGATCGTTCTCGTGACTGGAAGCCTGATGATGCCGAAGATGACGGAGAGTCGGTGTAAGAGGGGTAAGGTGGTCGTGACGATCGGACACGAGAGAAAGAGGAAGAGAGACGAGGGGCTCGAAGGAATCGAGCCTCAGTTAAGATCGCGATGACTTTTGGGAGACTACGAGAGTTCACCTAAAATGAGGACGATTGTGAGTCTAGGGGATTGCATGACGGTGAATTACTATGGCGTTGCCAAATATGACCTAGGGAGCAGGAACGCGTTCGAAATTGGCGAGCAAGTCTCCAGGCATTCCCTGATGCGCCCCAGAGCACACTTAGCGCAACCGTCCATATGAAGGGGGTTAGGCTTACGAAGATGAAGTCCGTAGTGTACGATGATTGATACAGTATTGATATACCACTAAGCAGAGAGGATATTTCGCGAATTCTAGCAGACGCATCATCTAAACACAGGGTATGGATTTAATAAAAGGAAGTGAGGGTCATTGATAGTGGTACTCACCTATTTGATCGCCATGACTGTCAATCTGGAGGGCGCTCCAAGCTGATGACACCTCCACAGGCTGCACTTCTAACCTCTGCCGTCCCTCCAACCTCTTCGAATCGTCCGACCCCTTTTGACTTCGTCTACGCTTCTCGATGCGTTTCCAGTCCCGCTTGGAAGCCCTGACGAACGGATCGACCGTGTCCCTCTCAGCGATGATGGACACCTCAGTTGCGTTGCAAGAGATATTGAGGAACGCGGGTGCAGGGCGAAGGATTTGTTGGATGATTGAATATGAAAATTGTTTTAGACGGGGTCGAGGGATGTGTACGAGGGAGAGGGAGACAGGGAGGATGGTGATGGTGACGTTGGGGCTATCGTCGATGTTGGCCATCTAATATCAAACTTGGGGTATATCGATGGTCAACTTTTTGAGTGAGGGAGGAGGGTGATTGCGAGCAAGGCTCCAATGATTTCACTCGCGCTTTGAAGTAGTTTTCAATGAGGATCCACGGCCGAGAGAGCGATAAACGTACAATTTAGGTCCTGACCAGCCTCAGGTTCCAACTTTTCTTGCCACTGTTTTGGTCTGGGATCTAGACCCTAGCTCATACGCCGTTCCGTTCGATCGATCCAAAAGTGTACTAGATCGGGCCGAACTCCACGCACATCGAGTCAATGACACCATTGCGATTTGGGGAGTAGCACAGTCATTCGGCGCCAAAGAAGTCTTTGGTTAACCATTTTCGAACTCGTACACCATGTGTCGCTCCATTGCTTCGGATACAATAGGCCGAAGGCAGATAAGGAAATTTAATCTACACGGTTCCCGGGCGTCGTCAAGCCGGGAAATCTTGCAGATATCCTTGTGCGAATGTCTTCATCGCATACGAGTCAGGGCCTTCTAACATCGTGAAAGTAATAACTCGTCCATCAGGCCGAGGTCATGGCCATCTCAGCCTCACGATCTCAATCTCATATTGGACTGAGGAAGCGCACTAGAGTGGTTAGCCGTATCTTATCTCGATCACACGCCACGCGTTTATCGAAGCTTAGAATGTTGAAACCTTAATCTCGAAAGTTTTCGTCTCCAAGCTTATTTCCGCCCCTTACCCTCACAGGCGTGTCGATCTCGATCCCGCACCAGCACCCGACGTCTGTCTATCCTGTCCACTCCTTTGACTTCTTCGCAACCTGACTACACTCCTTTGCAAATCGACTCATCCGACACTAAATTCTGAGGGCCTTGCTTCCCTCATCCCACCGAATAAACATTGGGTTGCTGCTGGATTCCGACGCGATATCCTGACTTGTCTATTACCACCCGGCACTCTTCCCGATATTCCAACTCACAATCCTGAGAGGTACCTCGGCCCCCGTGTAGCTTTATCAAAACTTCCGTTCTGAGGACCTACCCACTTACAGTGCTCCCGAACTCCGATCTTGAGACTCTCGAGACGCTTTTTCTTATTGTCTGGCAAGAAGCACACATCAATTATACTCGTGCACTGCGAAGTAAGCCACGCCCCCATCTCCATTCACAAACGCGGTTTTTTTTTTCGTTTTGGCATGAACTTACAGAGTGAAGGGTTCCTCCGCTAGATCCGACCTCGCCAATCCATCCGATCGCTTAACATGTCTCTATTTGTATCGAAGAACTCGAGGAATCCCGCTGTCTCTCCTTCCATCACCCTTGAAAAGGGGATTTCGCGTCTTCGAGTTCCATCCACAGTGGATCCGCTTCCTCGACCTAATTTTCAACCGCGTCCTTCATCACCACGTTATGGAGCGGGTCCAGCGGCAGGGTGGCCAGGGATACGAAGGAGCAAAGAAGCTCGAAGACGATGGATTGCGCAATTGGTTGGAGGTGCTGCTATGTTCATCGCGTTGATCCTTACTTTCTGGTGGACGAAGGAGCTCTTCCGTTGAGGTTGAGGTTCTTATGGTGCTCGAGAGGCTCCATAAGGAGCTGAAATATCATCATAAACGTCGGTCCCCTCGACGTGGCCTTCATCCATGCTTCGCGTGTTGATGGAATGGGCCAGAGATGTGGAAACGGCTGTCCCCAATTCAGCTATTTGGTCTCGGTGATGGCATGATGTTGAACGGGACCTGCCTAACATCAGTTGTAATAGTTCCTCGGACATCCTGTGATTCACCATCGTGTACAGTGGCATAAAGTCGGTATGGGTTATCTCACGGGACGCAGGGAAGCGGTCCAATGGGGGGATTACGACCGCTCCACTAGGAAGGAATAGTCTTGAGGATTGGCAGAAGAACTCTGCCTTGCGTGTGGATCTCGCTCGAAGTCGTCGATGCTGGTATCTGTCGTACTGTCGACTCCGAGGTAGTGTTCTTTGTTTTGGGCCTGTCCGTTCTTGCGACTAGTTTGCCTCGCGAGGAATCATCACTCCAGGATGTTTGCTCTCGCAGGAAGAGAGATCCAACGTCATGCACATTCCACATTACACGCTGAACATCGATGTCTACTTTTCAACTTGTCGGAGGTGGAACAATGCCGCTGGCCCAGCAGATCGCGCATCAGAAGTCGAGTGTTGGTCGAGCCCGCAACATATCTGGCGCTCGAAATATGCGATATGCGTTTTACGTCTTTAGGATCGGTTACAAAGATTACTGGCTCTGTGTGATTGAAGGCTTGGGAACTGACGAACTTTGCGCACCAAAGGCATTGATACAAAGCCTCGAGCGATGCACGTGCGAAAGCGTTGATATACAACCAGCAACTCAATGGTAGAGAAACGAACCGATAACCAAGATTGGAGAATGAGAACTTTATTGTTCGACTTGTCCCTTCATTGCAATAGTGACAACTTCAGAGTTTTCTTTCGATATACGGCGTTGCCGACGTGGGCAGAGGTGACCGGGGCGCGGTAAAATTAGTCGCCATGTGAGTCGGGAACTATTCATCCATATCCGATTTCTTACTACATAGCATGATAAAGCAGCCAACGGCTTCAGTTCCAAGCCCGCGTCTCTACGTTGCAATCACATCTTTTCCCGGTGGAGGCGAGCACCATGCTTACATACATCACATTCACCTTCCACGTATCGTTGTTGCATTGGACCGGTTCTTCACTAAGGGAAAGCTCAAGAGTGGGATATATAAGGACTATGTGCGCTTGCTCAATGACCACATCGACACCTCTCACTTCCACAATCCACCTTCCCCAATCGATAAAAACCATATACTATGACCATCACCAGCGACACATCCGCCCCACTTGTAGCCGTCGTCGGTGCGACGGGGATGCAAGGTGGCAGCGTCATCAAAGCTCTCGCTGCGTCCCGGAAGCCATACCGCATCAGGGGGTTCACCCGCGATACTAGCAAGCCCGCAGCGAAGGCTTTGTCCGCCCAAGGAGTCGAGATGGTGAACGTGTCCTTGACGGTCGATAACAAGGATCAAGTATTCAAGGTCTTCCAAGGCGCGAACGTAGCATTCGTAAGTCGAGATTTCGCTCTTATAAGCGACATGTGTGGTCGGCTGATGACAGTACGTTTGCTTCTTTAGATTGTTACGAACTTCTGGGAGCATTTCGACAAGATTAGGGTATGTGCGATTCAACCTCGCTCCGACTATATTGAGCTAAGCGCAATGTTATATCCACGGAAAGGAAACCGCGGAGGGAAAGATGTTGATCGATGCGGCGAAAGCTGCAGGAGTGCGTCTCCTCATCTGGTCGGGTTTGATCAGCGCCGTCGAAGAGTCCAAAGGCAAATTCGTCCACGTCGATCACTTGGATGGCAAAGCCGAGGTCACCAAATATGCGAGGAGCATCATCCCCACTGGTGGGCCGACGCGATTCCTCAACGTTATCGCTGGCCTGTACAACACGAACTTCCATTTACCGGTGGGGCTTCCTAGGAAGCAAGCGGACGGATCGTTCGTGATTGCACTCCCAGCACCTGCGGATAGTGTGGTACCGTCAATCGATACCGCACGGGACTATGGACTGTTCGTCAGGAAGGTCATCGAGGAGGATGTGGACCCATCGGTCAGGGACGTTGGCGCGTACGGAGAATTCATCTCGTATGCGGATATGGTCAAGCAGCTGAGTGAAAGTACGTTTGACACCACCGTCATTTTCGTCCATTATACTGAAGCACCCTTGTGAAAACGCAAGTCACTGGCAAAACCGTCACGTACAAAGAGGTCACCTCGGACGAATACGTTGCTGCGGCCGTTGCTGGCGGATACCCTCAACGTATCGCCCTGGAGCTCAGTGAGATGTACCAAGGGATCGCTGAGTTGGGATACTTCGGAGGAACGGAAAT
>WSUE01000211.1:0-18302 GCA_019633535.1 Tulasnella sp. JGI-2019a
TGTAGGATTCCCCATTGCAAACACCTGTTTGTAATCTAGAGCCTTCAATCCATTCTCTCTTATCCCTCCTCTCAAAGCAACCCATTGCCATTAGTGAGTGCTCCTGTTTGACACCCTCAGCACAGTAGTGCCCATCAGAGTTTAGCAAGGAGCTAACTCTTCACAAACTGCGTAGACCTAGGGTATATAAGGAGGGGGATCTAAGCCAGTCTCAGTTCTCCATTCCACCCTCTTATCATTACCAAGTGAATACATCCCTCATACTCTTACTCATACCTTTTCATGCCTTCCCTCAACTACAAAACGAAGCAGTAAGTGGGATTCAGTTGACCTGAGCACCTTTTTATCATGAACTGACATTGATACTCAAAGCCATGCCATACTGCATGAGTCCAAATACCCATGCTGCAGTTAGTGCTTGAGGACCTTTGAATCTGAGGAGGAGCATATTCAAGACAACTTCGATCTGCCTAGATACAGACGCAACAATTAGTGGGTGAGACAGGATAGGAGCCAAAGCAAGGTGAGATTCAAGCATACCCATGCAAGATGGCCCAGATGAAGAGGATGTGAGGAGCCTGTCCAGGGAGGTAGAAGAGTGTGATACCGTTGACGCCAATACTGAGAAACCACAGGGAGATGATCTTGGAGAAGGAGAAGAGGGTAAATCAGCGAGACCAGTGGGGTGTGCCAAAGAAGGCGAACACAGCGGTGACAACAGGCACTTTAAGCGATGGCCAACATAAGTACATTGTACAGTACAGAGACAGAAGGTGCAAAGACTTACTGATGCAAGTAAGGATGAACATTGCATTACGGATGTTGACCTCACGATGGGTGTATTCATCGACGCCGGTTCCAGTGGCCCAGATGGTGTCGTTGATGACTTTGAGCTTAGAGTACATTGTGAAACGTCTCAAAGATACACTATGAGAGGGGAGAGGAAGAGGGACTAGCTTGTACAGTATCCAAACGCTTCCATTTTTATACCCACCATATTGTGGCCGGGCTCCAATTGATAGTGCCTGACCGATTGATAAGGGTTATCAGTCCGGGGTATTTGAAGCTGTGTCGATGCCTTTCATTTCGTAACGTAGATCTTCCGATTTGAACTAGACGCCCATTCGATTGCACGATCGAAGACGGATTCAATAGGGACATATAGCTACAGCCCGGCGCCAATTGCTTGCATGACCTGTACACGAGCGGCTAAGCAATGAGAGGAGATTGGATGATTCCCGGCATCACCAGCTGGGCAGCATACTTTGCGGCAGCAAGTCTTCGATCCGCCGGTGTTGTTACCGAAGTAGGGGTGCCAGGACTAATGTGGGAAGCTTGGGTATGCGCAGTCGGCGATGCTTTGTCCCCGTGTCAAACCATGGACCTTGGCGGTCGACGGATAACGGTAAGTGACTTCAGGAGCCTATCTCCATCATACCCCTGTATCAACAACGACCAAACTTTTCGATACATGACTCGAATACAAAGACAACTCTATATTCTACGCCTTGTGAGAGCCGGCCAACAGCGATGAGATTAGAAGCCAAATTGATCTTTTCTTCTCGCTGGCCAGACTCGCGTTAAGCCAATAGCACAAACCCCTGAAGGATAAATTCCCTTTGCACTGTATGAACGACTCATATCAAACCTTGAGGCGGAACTCGGTGTTGTAGGTGAAGTGAGCAGTCCGGTGGAAACTCCTCCCATTGTAGAGAAGTCTATGATCCAGCCTTGCGTGTTTCGACAACAGTAGGAACGCTTAGTTGGCTGAAGCGCCCACAAAAGTGGTGACCCTCGGCCTGTTCCGTCGTGCTCCGGGGGTGGTTCTATCGATGAGATTCTGCGCTTCCGCAAACAATAGAAGTGCAGAGGAGGTTCGGGCCCGTACGCCATCGCACGGGGCTGGGGGTTGCGATGTGGATGCCTCGCTACGAGGATGCAATAACCAGGAAGCCCAGAGATGAATTATTCGAGTCATAGAGTAGATTCGAACCCCACTCGACAGCATTCTTAACACCGCTAACACCCGCTACCCTGAGCTCAGCTTATACTCTGTTACCACAACGCCAGGCTACCCACCTGTATTAAATGCCTGCCCTTGGGCTACTGTTTCAAGCGTGTAGATGGACGAAGATATCCTATTATTAAAAGGCAAAGTTATTACAAAGAAGTGAGTAAAATAAGATTTTCGTTATTATGTCCTCGAGGCTGACGCCAAGGGTCACCTGCACGGCAAGGCGCTTAAAACGCAACGTTGCGGTTTGAACTGAAAGGTGAAGAAGAATCACTTCAATGAATGTACATTCGCGCGGCAACAGGTGGAACTGACCTAGGGGCGGTCACTGGAGCACCGTTATCCGACGGAGCATTCTTCTTTTCAGGCCATTCAACGTTGTAGATACTTTTCAAGGAGTCCGCAGCGCCTTGATCACCGCCTAGAAAGTCGAGTGCGTAAAGGAGATGTTTCGCCTTGGCCAACCGCTCTGGGGTGAGCCCCCATTGGTGCACTGACTCACGACCCACATTGCTGCCTATCTTGCTCGCTTGAGATCCTCATTGTGATTCCTGACGAGGTCCTGGAACGATCCAGATGAATATAGGGATACAGCATCAAGGTTGTTGCTTTCCCCATCATTGTCAATTGTTGGCGCGCTCTATTTCCAGAGATTGAAGGCTCACTCTATGATATTATTGAGCTGGTATGGCAGGGAAACTGATGGCTCGAGTTTGGTTGGTGCCGATTAAAGAAGACAGGTGTAACGGAGAGGAAGAGCCCGACGGCCCCAAGAATAATAGAGTGCATCGTGTATGGTGATCAGGAAGTATTAAGGCAGGAATGTGCGTATAGTGTAGGGGAGTGCTAGAGGTTATAGCGGATAATAGTGGTAATCAAGTAAGAGAGAGCCGCTATTTATCGCAGAGGTGAAACACGTATGAAGCGAGAATACAACGAGCTAAGGGATAATCAGTCGCAAGCATAGCATCAATGTCCTAGCTGCATCTAGGCTCGGCACTATTCCGCCTGTCGTGGTCTGCCCCAGAGCTGAGGGGCTTACGCGTGACGAACCCTAAACATCATTGGGGATGGGATGTCCAGCGAGCCACGCGCCACGCCGAGAGAAACACGCGGGGCTTCCAAGCGAGCGCATAAATCAAATTAGTTGCTACCTGGTTTCATCGGCAGTTGGTTAGCCCTGAAATTCGCTTAGGAATCTCGTGGATGCGTGGTGTCGCAGTGAACTTCATGTGACGGCAAAGTCGGCTTGCAATGTGGCTACGAGCTTGTGGGCAGGGCAGCCACAGCAACGCGTGCCGCGATCTAATCACAGCGCTTGCGGACATTTGCGCACGGGAATTTAGCCACTTTCACGTCACGCGAAGGGAACCTCTGGTCGTGTAGTACGAATTGTTTACACCTATCTAATTGCGTAGCAGGCTCAAAGCCGATTTTTGTTCGCGCTTTGATCGTGCGACAACGACGTTATGGCATTTAGACCCTCCAGGAAGGCCTCGCATGGCTTCATGACTCCCCTCACTGGTATCAGGAAGGAACTGTTTAAATTCATCTAGCAGGTCGACGCTCCCCCCGAACAAAACCGCCATTTGCCCATGGACGCTCCGGATCGGCCTCTGCTCCTTCTGGTACGTTTGCAGGATCTCTAAGAACTGCTTGTAAGTGCTAGGATCGTTGGCATATCGGTTCTTGATCTTGTTCACGTAGTTGATCGCGTGATTGAATTCGATTGGGTCCTTAGCCTGGTCCAGTCGGGCCTGCGCCTCGAAATCTGGGTGATTGTTTTGCGAGTGGTGATGGTGTTGTGAGACGAGGAAATTGGCTACCCCAGGGGTGGTCGGATTCGGGGAATGACTTCCACCGGGACCAGAGGACAAACCAACCTGTTGCGGCGGTAGGCCTAGATGCATAGGTTGAGGTACCACAGGAGCACCAGCTTGTCCATTATTGTTAAAGCCGTTCGGGCCCGCAGATGGACCGTTGTTGGCGTTTACGTCTCCAAAATAAATGCCCAGGCCCGGCGTAATCTCTCCGGCGCCAGTCAAGGCGGAGTTGTGACGTGTCGTACGACGAATCGCGCCGTCAGAGGTTTGAGTGTGGGTCCCCGTCGGTGTTATCACAGTGATGAGGTTCGTATTATCCTCCGCATCGATGGTACAATCAATATGATATCCCGGGGGCATGAAGTTGTTAAACCCTTGGATGAGGGATGGATGTCCGCCGAACAACGTAGAGATACGGGCGATGACCCCAGGTACATCGATCCTAAGTGTTTCTTTCTTATCAGCCCACGTTTACCAGGGAGACTTGCGAGAGCGAATGCTTACACTTGACTCTTAAAGTCCTTCATAGTATCCAGGAATTGGTCGTATACCTCGGTCTTATCTTGAAACTTGGCTTTGATCATATGCAGATAAGATAATGCGTCCTTTATGTCAAGAGGTTGCAACGACCCGGGTGGCGACGACGCCTTGGATGAACCCAAACCGATACAAGTGATCGATAGTGTTCCGGGGTGAGGGGTCGTTTCTTGTGGAATTGCGGGAGGCGGTAATTGGGCTTGGAGGGCTGGTGAAAGGCTAATCTTCTCGCTTGTAGGAGGAGGCGCGGGTGTGGGCGAGTCAGTAGATGGGAGGGCGGTAGCGGGCCAAGGTTGGGAAGTAGGTGATCGTGCTTCGGGGTTGGGGGCGGAGGGATTGATTGGTGTAGTCTTGGTATCATCCTTTGTGCTCACTGGGAGAAGTTGTTGCGAATGCTCCGGTGGCGGTGGCACGGGTTGAAGTGGAACTACTGTTTGTGGTGGTTCAGATAGGACATGGGATGGAAGAGATGTAGGGGGTACATTGGGGGTGTCCTGGGCCGGTGGTGTATCAGCGCCCATATCCATATTTGACAAGCTGTAGGGCAGGAAAAAAAACAGTCAGTTCCAACCCTAATTGTCTAGGAGTGAACGAAGTGCTTACATTGTTTCTGAGCGAGTCTAATGAGATCCGAGGCGTCGTAGCGATTTGGTGGCCACCGGACTGAATGGGTAACAGGTTTCTGGGGGTTCCTGAGGGATTCCACGGATTCAACCTCTACAGGGGCATGTTGGTCAAGTACTGGGCGCCTTTTGCTCCACCTTGACCTTCTCCCATACTTACCAAAAATGGTCGGCAGCTCTTCTTATGATCCCGTCTCTGAGACACCAGACCTTACAGGCAAAATTGCTGTAGTCACCGGTGGCAAGTAAGTCTCAGTCGTTTTATGGACGTAGATTTCTACTTGAACTGACTGATGGCTTGACCGCACGCAGCGCCGGCATCGGCTACGAGGCTCGTTCAAACCAACATCCTGGACTTCTTTAAACCTTGTAAACTAACATCCAGCCTTCCGCTCTGCAGACCGTGAAACACCTTGCATTGAACGGAGCAACCGTCTACCTGGCCGCCCGCAACGAACAGCGCGCAAACGATGCCATCACACAACTACGCGAACAAGGAGCATTCTCGAAAGGCGGAACCGTCGAATTCGTTCAAGTCGACTTGAGTTGTCTCAAAGATGTCAAGAAGGCCGCGGAAGCACTGGCGGAAAAGGCGCCGAAGATCCACATCCTGCGTACGTAATCTTCTCTCCTTCCCAGGATAATCATGACATTTTGACTTTGACTTTATATATACAGTCAATAGCGCTGGTGCACTGGCGCAGAAGGAGCGAACATTGACGAAAGAAGGCATCGTGGATACACTCGCGACAAATCACTTTGGTCATTTTGTCTGGACGGAAACGCTGCTTCCTTCTTTGAATGCGGCTGCTGCTGAATCCAACTCGGATGTCCGCATTGTCACTGTGAGAGTTTCGACTAACTCTTTGAAGGGGCCCATCGCTCAGAGTGTTTATTTTTGGCGGGTTAAAGATGGCGTCCGAAGCGCACAAGATGCCTCCAGCAATCACCAAGATCGAATCCATCAACGACATTGACGTTTGCAAGGCTTCAGGAATGTCTAGTGCGATGAAGCGTTACGGTATGTGAGATATGTTCACCGATCTGGACCAAAAGTGGAAAGCCTAGGTGACTAACTAACAAGCCTCCTCATGCAGGTATGTCCAAGTTGTGCAACATCTGGTTCACGCGCCAGCTGCAAAAACGCCTCGATCAGCAAAACGCCAACATACTCGTGATGTGCGTTGATCCTGGATCCGTCGCGACACGTAAGTTTCAGATTTTAGAAACGCCTATCCGCATCCACTGACCTCGTGAACGATCAACCCTCAAGCCGGAGCTAAAGGCGCACTGACCAGTGGTGCACCGTGGCCGCTCCCGCTGATTGTCTGGCCAATCCTCAAGGCGACGTTCTCTACACCAGCTCAAGGCGCCTACTCGTCCGAGTTCGCTGGTACATCGAAGAAAGTCGCACAAGATCGAGAGACCTACAAGAGCGCATATATTCTACCGCCGAATAAGGTGACAGCGCTCAAGGGCCAAGCTGCCAATGACACACTGGCGGAACAGCTTTGGACGATGACGGAGAAAGTCGTACGAGAGGTTGAGGAGAACGGATGCTTGAAGGGATGATATCTATATAGCAATCCCCTTTATTTCTTGGTTGACTACTTCTGATGCGTAAATGAGTTGGAAGACCTATGAGCGTCTGATGGGATAGAGGCCTTCGACTGACTAAATCGGCTTTCTGACGCCAGGCGGCTGACCACGCTCTTGTCACTCAAACCATTCTTTGTCTTATGTTTAATATCTATATGCCTATTACGTAACGGATAAACCTTCCAGGCACTTTGGGCGTGGCAGGCACAGATTCTATTTATGCACCCACCCATGCTTGGCAGATGACTATTAATATCAGCGCGTTAAGGGGAGTCTCGGGCGAGATCGCAACCACCATGTTCGGCCTGTTCTCTTCATCCTACAATCCCATCGCTGAGACCCCTGATCTCACTGACAAAATCGCTGTGGTGACTGGCGGAAAGTGAGTGTTGGCCTCCACCATTGACATGTTCCTTCTAACACGCCTATCAGTGCTGGGATTGGCTATGAGGTGCGTGTGACGAAACTTTTGACCGAGCCATAATGCTCACCCCAAATCACCATACGTTTATCAGAGCGTCAAACACCTCGCTCTGAATGGTGCCAAGGTGTACCTCGCAGCTCGCAGTGAACAACGTGCCAACAATGCCATCACCAAACTTCGCGAAGAAGGAGCCTTTGCCAAAGGCGGAACCGTTGAGTTCGTCCAGGTCGACTTCAGCTGTCTCAAGGACGTCAAGAAAGCGGCTGAAGCGCTCGCGAAAATGGTACCCAAGATCCACATTTTACGTACGTCTTATTAAATGAGATTACCCTTCCGTTTCATACTGATAGCACCGTCAACACGCAGTCAACAGCGCTGGTATCATGGCTCAGAAGGAGCGCACATTGACGGAGGAAGGAATCGTGGATACCCTTGCGACAAATCACTTTGGTCACTTCATTTGGACGGAAATACTCTTGCCTTCCCTCAAAGCAGCTGCCGCCGAGCCCAACTCCGATGTCCGGATTGTGGTGGTGAAATTTTTCCTTCGCTCAATTCTAAAACTCCCTTCACTAAAGGTGACGTGCATGTAGGTGTCTTCCTGGGTTTACCAATTGCCTGCTCGCATCACGAAGATTGATTCCATGAGCGACATTGACATCTGCAAGGACGGTGGTATGAACAACTCCATGAAACGATACGGTGCGTTTGACCCATCCATCACCGAGTCCTAAAACATGACAGTGACATTGGGGCCGCAATGTGCGGAAATTCATATTAGCAATGACCAAGTTGTGCAACATCTGGTTTACCCGTCAACTCCAGAAACGTCTTGACCAAGAGGGCTCCAACATCCTCGTCATGGCTGTTCACCCCGGTTCCGTCTCAACCCGTTAGTTTCGAGTCACCGAAGTCACTCACTTCCTTACTGATCTAGGACATGCCTCCTTTCTTAAGCGGGAGCTCATACGTCTCTTTATCGAAGCGCACCATGGCCACTCCCTCAGATCTTCTGGCCCATCATCAAGTTGACGTTCTCTACGCCAGCTCAGGGCGCATACTCGTCCCAGTTCGCCGCCACTTCCAGGAAGGTGGCACAGGACCGGGATGCTTACAAGGCCGCGTATATCCTCCCGCCAAGCAAGCTCACGCCGCTCACGGGTCAGGCTACGGATGATGCGTTGGCGGAGCAGCTTTGGAGGTTGAGTGAGGAGGTCGTGAAGGAGGTTGAGGAGAATGGGTCTTTGAAGACATGATGTTTTGGATACATACCTCTCGTCTTATTCGTGTAGCCACGCCCGGAATATGTAATTAAGGCGAGTAGTCTTGCTTCCTATGTTGGCATTATGTATGCCAACATATTCGGTTGTCCCCATTGGGCTGATTCAATTGGAACGATCATTGCGATTAATTGTAAGAACAGAAGAGGGAAGGTCGAGAGGAGAATAAGTTCGGTCGCAACAAGGTGAATACTGGAGATGTCGAAGGAGCGTAGCAGTTATTACAAAGAAGAGAGTAAGTACTATAAGATCCCTGTCATTGTATCCTCGAGGGCTGACACCAAGAATCACTTGCACGCCAAGCCGCTTAAAACGCAACGTTACGGTTTAAACTGAATAGCGAAGAAGAATCGTTTCAGCGAATGCACATTTGCACGGCAACCGGTGGGACTGACCTAGGTCGGCCCCAGGAGCACCGTTGCCCAACGGGACGTTCTAGGAACCATGGGCCCCAGACCGTTCAGCATTTCCGATATCTTCCAAGTGGGCCGCAGCGGCTTCATCATAACTTAGAAATGCGAGTGAGAAAAGAAGACGTTTCGCCTTGGCCAACCGTTCCGGGGTGACATTGCGTCCGCGGGTGTACTCCTTCGCAATGTTTATTGCCGCCTGTCTTGCTCGCTTGAGATCTTCATCTTGATTCACGACGAGTTCCTCGAGCAATGGAGTTGAATATAGGGATACAGCATCAAGGTCGTCGCTTTCCCCATCATTGTCAATGTCGGAGTGCTTAATTTTCAGAAATTGAAGACTCACGGTGTAGTACTAATGGCATTGTATGACAAGGAAACTGATGGCTTGAGTTTGGTTGGTGCGGCTATGGCAGGTGTAACGGAGAGAAAGAAGAGTCCAACGGCCCCAAGGATAATAGTGCGCATCGCGTATGCGACAAGGAAGTATTAAGGCCGGAATATGCGTATAGTATGTGGGTGGAGGGATCAGGTATTATAGCGGATAATAGCGACATTCAAGTAAGAGAGAACCGCTATTTGTCATGGAGGTGAAACACGTATGAAGCGAGAAATACAACTGGGGAATCATTAGTTTCCGAGACAGCATCGACAACCGTGACGGGTATTAATCGAATTGCTGAGAGGTACGAGCATGTCCAGCACGCCATGTCGATAAATCAAGGGCTCCCAAGCGAGCGCATAAATCAATGAGACAACGAATTGGGATTGGCCCTCCGATTCTGGGTGCTGGCGGTTGGTTCTGAGTCACACGATGGCCAGAGCCGTTATTCCAAAACGACATAGGGCGAAGTAAAATCGCGGATCAATATCGCCATTTGTAGATCTGTGACCCGATATATCTTACTAGGGAGGGGTAGATGATATACCAAGCTATAATGAGACAATATTCACTCACAAACTTAGATACCCAGATCTCGCATGGTCGATCTCTTTTGCAAGGTCCGGGTCATTTCTAAGCAGTGAACCGAGGTCCAGCCCATGTGGCCCACCATACACTTGTTCGCCCAGCACTCCTCGTACTTCCAATACATGCTACCACATACACCCCACCCGAGATTTGAGTCCTCACTCGCCAAATCAATTTCAGGTTCCTCAGCTTAAGCTGCGTTTATGTGTGGTCACATGGCGCGTCGAATGTGCGCCTACGCATGACGCAGATCCAGAATTTCTAGCACTGCCTATTCAGTAAGCAGTACAATATATGAGTTCCTCTTAAGCAAAGGTGCCTTCCATCGTCACTTTGCACATCTTTACGACAACGATCCGAAACATTTGCAGTTGAAACATAACATTCCTTTGTTCTCGCGGAGAAATCAATTCAGGGCTTTGAAGTTGCGCCCATTCATTCCCTTGTTGCAGTTGCTAGTGGCTGCGCGTTCCTCGAATTTCCGCGAGATTATATATGCGAGTACATCTTTCAGCCGATTGCCTTGACGAAATGTTGGACAATATTGCAATCGCCGAGTTGAACATGGTTCCAAAATACCTTTATCATCGAAGCCAAGCGAAATCCCGCCAGCAGCTTATATACGAAGGTGATCGCTGTTACGATACGTTAAGCAGATTGCAGATTGGGTGCTAGCTTACGGGGCTTATATCGAGGTTGAAGCGAGATACCGAGCTCAATTGACATCAGGGCGGTGCGCATTAATGATACATATTATGGTCCAGGGGTGTCAGCACCGTCGTATTGCATGGTAATATGCAGTGCGTACTGCACTCCCCGCTTCTCGGATTCTGAAACGAAGACACTGGTCAAGTTCTCCGGTTGTCAGTGGCAATATGGGGGCTTCTGCTGACAACAGGCTCGAGGGGACAGATGTAGTGTTATGACTTCACTTATTATAGAGGTCGACGTCTGAAATAGGGACGGCAATGAGCGGCAACGAGTAAACAGGGGAATAGCTGGGGCATCACATATTATATGTGTTGTCCATATAGTTTCCGCATATATACGATGATTTAGCAGACCTTTCTAGGGTATTCCCGACACTGGGCCTGAACGTCAATGTGGATGCCAGAATTCTTGAAATTGGCTCCAGGTTGGGAATCGGAATGGAGTTAGTGGCAGGGTTGCTGATTCCAAGGGGTACACACTGGCGAATTGAGCTCCTGGCGAGTATCGGCGCTGTGAATTCCTTGGAAGACCAAGCGAAGGCCAGCGCATGTCTGCTAGAAACGTGGAAAGGTTTCACAGGGTCGGGTCGTGTCCGCGTTTCGCTTACACCAGCCGCACAATTCAAACCCACTCTCCGTCTACTCCATCCAGCCCCCACGCGTTGTGTACTTTGGGTCATATACAACCTAAGAAGCCCGACGCATCGGTACCGTTTCATTTTCGGGTGACAGAGAGCTCCAGCAAGCACCATGCGCATCTATAAGTACTGCTGGCAACTGTTCCCCCCGAAGGCCACAAACTCTTCCATAGTCGCACCCCTTGAGTGCACATATTCCGAGCTCAACCCGATCTCCGACCTTTTAACGACTCTCACACATACCCTAAGATTGACTTTCACTCCTATAGTACCTACTTTCTCGCTACCTCGCCATGTCTAAAACCAACATCACGACGCCACCTCTAAGTTCTGTACATACCCAATCGTCTTATACCATCCCAGACTTCATTTCGATGTCCCCCTCACCACTCCGTGTCAACCCCAATTATGCCTCGACCGCACAATCATCTGTTGAATGGTTAGACTCATTTGGCGTCCACCCCAACCCGACACACCGTGCCGCCTTCCGGTCTATGGACTTTGGTATGCTTACAGCCATGTGCTATGCAGACGCCAATCGGGAACGGTTCCGACTTCTTTGCGACTATATCAATGCCCTTTTTGCGTACGATGACCTAGCGGATGAAGGAGGTTTAAGGATAGACGGTGATGGTGCGCAAAAAGCCGCAGAGATCATAATGGAATGCCTACGCCACCCAACAGTGCATAATACTCCCTTCAAGATCGGCAAAGTCTTTTCCAGGCGAGTGCTGTCTCATAATCATCGGACTCTACTCATAGCCGTCGCCCTGCTGCAGCCTGTGGGCACGTGTCCTCGAGACAGGTATCTCACCAGGGGCGAATCGTCGATTTCTGGAGACCACAGAATTGTATCTACAGGCTGTGCACCGGCACGTTGTCAATCGCTTCCATGATAGGATCTTGGATATCGAATCTTTTATCCAGCTTCGGAGAGATAACGGTGCCCTGAAGGTGTGTAAATTCTATCCGCTAATCATGGCCACTTGGAATGACAGGTCTGAATGTTCGGTACCGCCTTCAGATGTGCTTCGCGATGGCGGAGTTTTCCTTAGGACTCGACATACCCGATGCAGTATTTCAGAACCCATTAATCAAAATTATGGAAGACGCAGCCAATGATGTCGTTGTCCTTGCGAATGTACGTGGTGTTCCCGCTCGTGCCGATTTATCCACATAGAAGCTCATTACTTTAGCAATATATCTTCCTTCATATAGGATATATATTCTTACAATATCGAACAAGCCCAAGGCGACACTCAAAATATCATCGAGACAACTATGAAGCAGAATTCGTGCTCATTGCAAGAAGCTATGGACTTCGCTGGCACACTCGTTAGCGACCGGATCCAACTATTCGTTAAATCAAAACTTCAACTACCCAGCTTCGGCTCTGAACGCGTCGATCATGAGGTTCAACTGTACTTGCGGATCTGCGAGGACTGGATGACTGGCGGGTTTCATTGGAGCTTGCGGTCGGACAGATATTTTGGCGATGACGCGAAGGAGGTGGTGATGACAAGGATTGTAAGGTTATTACCGAAGCGAGATTTGAGAGGGGAGAAAATTATTCCGGGGCTACTGATGCCAATGCTGTTGCCACCGCCAGTAACTCAACAGTGTGAGATTCTAAAGCTAGTGCCTAAGGTGTCACAACTTGGCTTTCTTGGATGGGGTTTCGCAATCGCATCATCACTTGTCGAATGGATCCCCATTTTTGTTCCTTGAGGACTTTGTTCTTATTTCATCTTTCGTGTATACTAGAACCGTCAATTCTCTGCTCGTTCTGATTTGTCTCATGTTAAGTCTAGGCCATAGCACGAGTAATTATATCGCGACGAAATCATCGCCGTGCCGTATATTGATGTTCCCCTTCCATGCACTGATTATATTATAGAGGTAATTCGGAGTAAAGGTCTCCGTTTCGAATGAAACTGAGCGAGTTGGAGGAAGCTTAATAGACAACCGCGCTAGGGGAGAGTGATTGTCATTCAATTGGTTGATTTTTCCAGTCAATTATGAATGGCAAGATATTTTTACAAACCTCATGATGAGAGCTGCAAATCACCTTCCATCTCTTGATTGCTCGCTGATTGAATTCAACTAATCTTCTTGAAGTTTAACGCTAGAAACCGCGCATTTTATTCCATTGTAACCAAATCTACAATGAGGCATACGAAGCCGCACAAAATAGGGTCTTGATTGCGTTGTGTAGCGTGTCAACCAAGACGTCAGGACCGTGATCATCGCTGGGTATATCGGCTTTCGACCTCCGGCTCACGAAAGACCTTCAGCATGGCACGTGCTCAGAGGGCCCCACCTTCATAGCGGAACGCGATATTGCTCACTAATGTATTCTTTATGGTGCGCAGAAATCTCTACTTCCCCGAGTGACGATTAACGATCAACAATCGAGTTGGACGCAAGACCTGATGAGGCGCTAAATAATAAAATACGATCTAGCTGGCTAACGCATTGGCAGAGGGGCGACGATGGCGACCCACCCGTTCGAGGAAACCTCGGAGAATTCGAAGCCGATACGTAGACCATATAGGGGCATAAAAATACCATTGGCACATACGTGCCTATATGAGTGCACGGGATGAAATACGAGGGTGACCTATGGCGGAATGGTCAGCGCTGTGAAGCGTGGCGTTATTTGTATGTTAGCC
The DNA here is from genome assembly GCA_019633535.1 of Tulasnella sp. JGI-2019a. Taxonomy (NCBI): domain Eukaryota; kingdom Fungi; phylum Basidiomycota; class Agaricomycetes; order Cantharellales; family Tulasnellaceae; species Tulasnella sp. JGI-2019a. The sequence continues at coordinate 13,701 of WSUE01000211.1, forward strand.
ACCGTGCGACAATAGATGAACTTGCTGCTGCCTCGCCGCTTCCTTATTCGCTCTCCTAAAAGTCCCACTAACCACCTACTACCCAAGGAGGACCAGTTGAATCATGGCACCACCAGCACACGCAAAGCCTTCAGTTCATCCCGGGACCAGCGTCTATGCAACTGAAACTTTCATATTCAGCGTCATCGTCATCATTGCCAGTCTCACTGTTCCTCTATACATGACAGGCTGGATATCACAAAAAGACGAGGCTGGTCCGTATAAAACGCTCTCATGCTCAAATTATCTTGCCATGCTCTAACTCGTGTACAAATATAGTTGTGAAAGTTGTGAAAGTCGTGTCTCAGGCGACCGAGACGTTGATCGCGAAGAGCAGCATACTCCCCACCTCCGCCCCAACAGCTACCCAAAATTTTATATCAGCTACGACTGTTGCCGCTCAAGCTCCAACCCGCACTCCGGCAGTACCACCATATCTCCACCGTCTCCCAAACATCTTCCCTTACTTTTCCCCAATCCTCTATACCATCTTCATCTCCCTCCCCAAGAGTGTCTTCCTCTTTATCTTCAACGCACTATATGTTCCGACCGCCTACACATTATCCATAGTCGGCAAACTCCTCGCTCCAATCTGGATCCTCCTGGAAGTCACATTTGACCTTTTCATCCTCGTACCTGTGAAAGCCATCATCTGGCTCTTCAACTTGCTCTATCCGGTCTACGTCTTCGTGACCGTAGCCGCGATCGTCGGTGCCTTGTTGGGCTTGGTTGGTGCTGGGATCGGCAAGGCTGGCTTGCGTTTAGTGAATCCAAGTGGAGAACAAAGCACTGGGGATGTGGGACATATGGACGCAAGGGCGCGGGCTATCAAGGAGCGTGAACGGGAGTGGGAGTTGGAACAAGAGCGAGAGAGGAACTCGAAGGGAAAGGGCAGGGAGACTGGGACCATCCCTACTCCAACATCAATGAGATCAGAGGCACGGACAAACATCAAGATCGAAGACGATGCTCCTAGACGCGGGAGAAGAGTAGGATTCATGGATACCAGTTGAACACCGTTGCCGAGTTGGCTCTTGAAATCACGTGGCGTTCTTGAGACATGACTGAGACTCGCATGAGGAGTGATAGCAAGACGTGCTTTCTTCGCATACAGAACGAAGGCTGAACAAGCTGCAAATGTACGAAGGCAAAGAGAACACGAGAGTTGAGGAGAAGGGATCTAAAATCCTAATTTACATCAATACCGTGAGGCAGAGGGAAATTACTTGATCTCGACCGAAGGAAGAAAGAGAAGGAAGGTGTGTTGTGGCCGGTAAGCCAATGCACATTTCACAAGCTGTCACCTGGACTTGATCATGAAACTCTGTATCACTCGTCCATCATGACTTTCACGACGGCTTGCAGATTTTAACTGATACAATGTGACTTATAGTTAGATGTCGTCTGGGAACGTGTCGGATCCGGGGCTACCTGGGTCGCAGTAATCATCCTTGCAAAGCGGATACCGCGTTATGAGACGGGGCGCAATATTGGGAAGGGAAAAGAAGGGAGAAAAGGACATACCACTGAAGCCGCATTACCGTCGAAGTCCAGCTCTCCCCAAGGTGCGGAAATATTCTCGAATCTGCAAAAACGAAATTGGGACGTCACAACAGGGTCGGACAAACGCACAAATCCGTGAGTGCAACTCCACGGTAAGCTCCAACCCACTCACGGTTCTTCAGTGGGCCCTGGCGGTTTGGCAGGAGCTCTCAGCCCTCCGTGCAACAGAGTCTTCCACGAATGAGTCAACACTTTCAACGTGAGTAGTGTTGTGGAACGTTTCGGATCTGGGAGTCGGCTTCCCTGCCCGTAGAATGTGACACTTGCGTTTGCACCACTGACACCGCCACCAGTCGGCATGCCAAGAGCATTTTGGATAAGGAGAGACGCACCGGCAATTGCGTTGACCGAAGTTGTATCCAATGGAACGGTAGAATAGGAGCGAGTGATAGGATGTGAGTAATATCAACTTCCACCCATTGTATGATTTTCGTTCTTACGTTAGTTCGTCATACCTAGCAGGTATGCGGAACAAACTCTGACATCCGTGACGATGCACATGTCTTTCAGCTCCCCCACATGCGCGAGCTTCGGGAGCAAGCCCCGAGGTAGGAGAGAGATCGTTTGAAATCCGTCCATGATCAAGAAGGCCGACCGCTTCCTGGGCGCGATGTCGAGTTGAAGTCCTTCCAAAATCGAGGCGAACGTACTGTCACAATGGGTCGCTAGGGAGGGGTGGGCGCGAAGAGAAGGAAGGTCATAATACTTGCACTGCTGGGTCAACGTTGAATTGCCACTGCGGTTCCCCGCCCGTCCAAACCACCCATTCCTTCTGGCTCATCTGGCCACGTGCCGGGGCGCAATCGGGGAGTGCGAGATCTGGTACCTTGTTTATCACATCCGGGTCATTGTATATATCATTGATGGGTTGAAAGCGCCCAGCCTCCTTGTCAACTGTGCCGTAGGTTCCAACCTATATATCGAGGAGAGAGGATGGGTAGATCAGCGATGCAAATGGGTAGCTAACATGAACATGGATAGGAAGAAAGACTTGCTTCGGCAGGTTGAGTAGGGTCCAGTTGAGGCTACCAACCAGTGGCTCTGTAGATGAGGTCTATAAACGTGCGGGAATCGTTGGGAGGCGACATTATCTTGTGTGGTTAAGGCCAAGACCAAGCCAACACGCCGACATCTCAGGGTCACAAGCGCCATTTTCGCGAGTGTTCCATATATATCTGAAGGGAGCCCCGCGATAAATTGAAGTTGTCAGAGCTCTCGTCCATTTACTGATGGAAGCGTAAGTAAGCTACGGATGTACGAAGACAGTACACGCGATATCTGCTTCCTACATTATATCAATACTATGGGGGCGAGAGTGACCACAGGTCGTCCCAACCGAAGATTGAGAGTGAAGCGGGAGCGCATAATGTATTTATCTATACACAACTCACGCGAAGAAAGGAAGCTAAGAGAAGACCGTTCCATCTGCACCCGAGCCAACAGATATTATTAGTGATCTCCCGAAGCCATCACACCCGTAAACCCCATCTGATCCGCCGATACCTACAGGTCCGGTCTCTCGTTTCTGCGTCTAAGCCTCATCGTACGGCCTTGTATCTGATGGGCGTCTTCGGGCCTTAGAATGTTCGCGTCAATAAGTTTGGTGATGTGTAGCCCTTGGATCTTACTTGGCCTACATTTCTAATTTAAGACCATTGTTCCGCCTCCGTTATCCTGCCTACCCGCTTTACATCTTGTGATATCACTCTACGTGCGCCTAGCTTTGCCTAAGGTTGTCCTCGTTCTTTCATTGCAGCTAGCGGGACAGCAAGGTGAAACGTGTATCTCAAAGAAGATCACCTATCCCGAATACTCTCACCATGAACGCACTCATTGCACTCAGGAGTAACCGATCTTCCTTGCTTGTCGCATGAACACCATGTTGCCGTCATTATCAATGCACATCTCATGACTATTGGACCATGAAACTCCCTACTGCTCGCCCATCGTGACTTTCACGACAGCTTGTACATTTTCACTGCCGCATTCCAACTGATATTTAAATATCATCCGAGAAAGTCTCAGATCCAGGGCTATCCGGGTTGTCGTATACATCCTTTCAAAGTAGACGTAACGTCATGAGATGGGCGCAATATTGGGAAAGGGGAAAAGGAAGGAGAAAAGGACATACTTCCACCGAAGCCGCATTACCGTCGGAGTCCAGTTCTCCCCAAGGTGGGGAAATATTCTCGAATCTGCAAAAATAAAAATTGGAACATAAGAAGAAGAGGGGCGGACAAACGCAACTCTACAGTAATCTCCAACCCACTCACGGTTCTCCAGTAGGCGGCCGCCCCCCAGTGGCTCTCGTTCTACCGAACAACCAAGATTTCCATGGATTGGTGAGCATTTTCAATGTGAGCAGTGTCGTGTAATGGTTCGGATCTGGGAGTCTGCTTCCCTCCTCGTGGAATAAAACACTGGCGCTTGGGGACCGGCCATCGCCGACGCTAGCACGAGCCGGTTTGCCGGGAGCTGTTGGGATAGAACGCGCCGGCATTTGTGTTGATCGAAATTGTACGTAATAAAAAGGTAGAACGGGCGAGAGTGATGTGGTGTGAGTAACATCAACTTCCATCCATAGAGCATGCGACTTTTGTCCTCACCTTTGGCCGTCATACCGAGCAGATACCCGGAGCAAATTCTGACATCCGTCACGATGCACATGTCTTTCAACTCTTGTACACTCGCGAGCTTCGGGAGCAAGCCCCGAGGTGGGAGAGAGATCGTTTGAAACTTATCCATGATCAGGAAGGCCGACCGCTTCCTAGGCGCGGTGTCGAGTTGAAGTCCTTCCAAAATCGAGGCAAACGTACTATCACAATGAGTGATTAGGGAGCGGGTAGGCGCGAAGAGAAGAAAGGTCATAATACTTGCACTGCTGGGTCAACGTTGAATTGCCACTGCGGTTCCCCGCCCGTCCAAACCACCCATTCCTTCTGGCTCATCTGGCCACGTGCCGGGGCGCAATCGGGGAGTGCGAGATCTGGTACCTTGTCT
>WSUE01000211.1:18399-66862 GCA_019633535.1 Tulasnella sp. JGI-2019a
TCCAAACCACCCATTCCTTCTGGCTCATCTGGCCACGTGCCGGGGCGCAATCGGGGAGTGCGAGATCTGGTACCTTGTCTACCACATCCGGGTCATTGTATATATCATTGATGGGTTGAAAGCGCCCAGTCTCCTTATCAATTGTGCCATAGGTTCCAACCTATGTATAGAGGAGAGAGGATGGATGGATGAGCGACGCAAGTGAGTAGCTAACATAAAATATGGAGAGGAAGAAAGACTTGCATTAACGGGTTGAGTAGGATCCAGTTGAGGCCACCAACCAGTGGCTCTGTAAATGAGGTCCGTAAACGTGCGGGCTTCACTGGGGGGCATTATCAGTTGTTGTGGTTAGAGTTGTCACCAAGACGCCGACTGCTCAGGGTCATAAGTGCGATACTTGGTGGGAGAGCATCATGAAGGGAATGTCGCGAGAAATTGAAGTTGCCGGCTCTCGTCAATGTATGTCGACTTGCACGATAAGTGATGGCGGGACGATCTTTCCATTTACAAACGGAAGTGTAACTTATAAGCTGCGAATCTACGAAGACGATCGAGCAGGGGAAGAGTAAGGGTATCCGAATCTTACATTATATCCATACCCGAGGCGGCAGTAATTACAAGGATAGCGAATCCTAACTGAAGACAAAAGAGAGAGAAGGCGTGCGAACGCAAGGTATCTACATATACAACCCCAGCGAAGGGAAGCCAGAGAAAGACGGAAAGGGAATAAAAAGAAGATAATTCTCTATCACAGAGATTTTCACCTTGGGCCAATCACCTACCAAAGCCCATCACGCCCATATACTTCATCCGATCCGCTAAGATCTGTGGATCGGGCTTCTCCAACAACTTCCTTCTCCGCTTCTCCTCCTTCTCCCACCTCTCCTTCTCCTCCTTCTCCCGCCGTTCCATCGCTTTCTTCTCAACCTTTTCCAATTTCTTCCTCTGCTTCTCCACCTCCTTGTCGTACTTGTTCATCGTGGTTGTAGGCGACAGTTGAACGTTGCCACTGCCGCTGTTGGACCCATTGGAACCACGGTTATTTTTGGGTGTGCCACTATCTCCACTCGAGTGGTCTGGTGGCGTGAAACCACCGCCGCCATAACCTTGACTGGTGGTGATGATGGTTGCAGATTCCCCATCTCCCGTGCTCGAGGACTCGTGCCTCTGCTTACTATGGCTCGACCGGGGATGCGTAGGCGTCGTCTCCGTGCTATCCCTTGCTCCAGGGTAGACATCCTGTTTCCCATATCCATGCTCCTCGATGGGGTCCAAACTCCCTACACTCACACTTGCACCCATCACAGCCCATGGAGTAACGACGCTCGCATTCGTCGCACTCAAAGGCGGGGGCGTCGCGGGTCCTAACTCGGTCGAGAAACTCGCGGCGGAATTACCAGACGACCCTCCTAGCGAGCCCATGCTGCTGATCGCAGTCATTTCACTTCCTGCGGTCTGTCTCTTCAGCCCTCGAGCAGTCGTGCTAACACCATTCACAGAGGAGGTGAGGTACGCAGAGTTGTTGGGCGGTGCTGCTGGCGACGGTCCAGTGTAAGACGCGGACCATGGCTGTTGTTGCTGCTGTTGTGGGACGTTGCTCGAACTACCCATCGCGTGTGATGTCTCCTCACTTGACCGGTTATGTCGAGATGACGAGGTATTCGATGATCCGCCTCGCAAAGACCCAGTGGAGATGCGTGTCAATCCCCCTCTCGATGGCGACCTCATAGCTGAAGGCGGAGGCGGAGTATGAGTCGGAAATTGCATTCCATTGATTGTTCCCCCTGGCATCGACCCGCCAAATGTCGAAGGTGGAGCTGGGAATGATATGGTAGTTTGAGAGTGAAACTCCTCGCTCTCTGTATCGTTCCCTTCTGTCTCGCTCTCAGGTCCCAACGCACGCATTGAACGACTACGGCTTGGTGCGCCATGCCTGTGACCCGCAACGAACTCATTTCCCAAAAGCTCTGAGTCCTCCTTCCTGATATCACTCGCAACCACCATCCTCGTATCCACGCCGTTAGCACTGGTGCCATTCATCAAAGCGTTTCCTCCGCCATTGCCCATCTCCGATACGGTAGAAGCCCTCGCTCGTCTCACTGGCCCCACATCGAGGCCACCTATGGCAGAGAGAGGGACAGGGACTTGAAGTGCAGAGCGTTGCTGTGATTGCGAATCGCTTGAAAGAGGTTCGCCATTGGGGCCAGTCGCCGTGATTGCGATGTTGGAGGAGACGCCTTCAGGCAGACTCAACTTCCTCGTCCCACCTCCCCCGAATGCGCTAGAGGTGTCCACAGTGAGCTTCGTTGTCCCAAATCCGGATCCGGAAGCGCCACTGCCGTTGTAGCCGTTTCCAATCCACTGTGGAGCTGCTGGGGGCGGCGTTGATGGTGATACATATGAAGATGGGGCTAACCACAGGAGAGGGATAACAAAGTCAATGAATTAGTCATTGGCACCAACAATGACTATGGTTTGATCACTTGCCTTGGCCTTGAGGTGGCGCGAGAGCCAGCTGGCGGTTCATCCCATTCGCGTTCGACGTTCCCCGAGGTCGTGTTTGGCTCTGACCCTCAAAGCCAGCGGTCCAGGTGCCGCCCAAGTCGGCCGTAGTGTCGCCTCGCCTTATTCCAGTTGATGCCACGCCTCGACCACCGCTTGATCCTCCCCCTCCCCCTCCCCCTCCTCCTCCGCCGCCGCCACCGCCACCTCCCCCGGTAGACGGGCCCCCATGATCCTTCTTATCGGGAGGAGGCGGTGGCTGTTGAGCCTGTTGAGCTGGCCGACGGCTGGACGACTATAGCGAAATAACGCATTGGTCAGTTTTCTCGACCTAATTCAAACTAAGGGGTGTACGACGCACCATGACGACCTTCAACGCTCTATAGTAATCCAATATCCTCGTGTCAGTTGATACGAGCCTCATTATCGCAACCAATATATAGACTTACCGGATCTGCAAGCTCTGGCAGTCACACACCGTCGCGACCTCATACACAGCCACACTGCTCCCGGGTCCCCTCGTCAAACTCCCATGCATAGCATGCCTAACCAACCCCTCCAAATGAGACATCCCATAGTTAGTCGCCAGGAGTAACAGCGCCGACAGGACTGGTGGTGCGTGTTGCAGAGGCGTGCAAAGGGAGAGCGAATAAATGTACTGAAGGAGTGCTAGCGTGACCGCATATGGCTCTGAGAGGTGTAGGGTTCGTGGGGTGAGTCTCGGGTCTGAAGCAGATGGATCCGCATCAAAAGTCGGAGTGCTCGATGACGTAGATGAAGATGACACGTCAGATTGGTGACCTGCATCCCCGTCTTGTCTATTCTGCCTCGGTTGAGGAAGGTGGGAATTGCGAACCGGCGATGAATCCCTATCCCTAGAAGACGATCGCGTCGAGTGGAAAGCGGTATCCACCGTGACCACGGAATCCTTATGAGCATGGCGTCCCTTCCTCGTCTGCTTCCCATTCTTCCCATTCCTCCTTGACGATGCTGGTAACGGCACCTCCAATCTACCCGTACTCGGTGGCAACGTCTCCAAAGCCCTCCTTGCCCGATCCAAGAACACCCTCCTCTGCTCCCTGAACCAAGGCCACCTCGACTCCAAACATTTCCTCGAACACTTCACCCTCCTCCCATCCTCCGCTATCACCTCGAAATCCGCACAAACCCCTTCCTCTAACGCCGCTAAACCCATCTCCGAGACCCTCAATTCCAACAGTCTTGGAGGAGGTTGATAGATCCCAAAGGCCTCGAGGTCGATGTAAGCCACATGATCCCACGTGAGCAACCGGCGATTGTAATCCTCGACGAGGTTCCCAGCACGATTCCCGAAGATGAGGAATTTATTTTCACATGGCCAGAGGACCCCTCGAGACCAGGAACCAGTAGACAGGGTAGTCCCTGCGTCTATACGAGACCAAGCGAGTGTGAGGAGGTTCAGAGACCAGACAGAGAAGGACTGGTAGGAGTGCGCGAGGTAGGTCCCGGCGACAATGAGGTGGGTGCCGAGGATGGCACCGGTGGGGAAGCGTAGTCCGGGTGGAAGGCTGTGACCGGACATGGCATCGGATCGGTCTGTGATTGCGAATCCGCTGTCATCATCAACTGGAGAGATCACCTCGAGTTCCCGACGGACATCTGTGAACTACAGCAACAAATTGTCAGGATTCATGCGGTGACGGCCCACGTGAGATCTAGATCTAAGGCACGTACGTTATAATTAGAATATAGTAGGATGTCGCATGGGAATTCCGGTGTCGGCTCCGCCGAATATGACATGTGGACGAGGGATTCCGATTCCGTGATGCCTAGGTTTGAGGACGATGGGACGGCAGTGGTGCCTCCACCTCCATCCGCCTTGAACCTACTCCCCGGGGGGCCCAACAGACCCATCGACTCCGGGGTTTTCTCCTCCTGAGGCAATCGAACTCGCTGCCTGCCTGCGACGGCCACCGATCGATACGTCCCGCAATGTCTTGGATACTCGTGCCTTTGCACCCAAGCTCGCGCGCGCAAGTCGTACACATGGATATCATCGAGCCAGACGTTGGTCATATCCTGTCCTCCGATGATGAAGAGCCGATTGGACGTGACACTCGAAAGATGCGCATAGCGAGCGCGAGGGACGAGGTTGTTTGGCGGTGACATGGGCGATGCTGGGACGGAAGGAATCCACCTTCGTTCTCGCAGGTCAAAGAATCGTACGTCGTTGAGTACGCAGAGGTCCTCGGAAGCGCCTGCCGCCCCATCCTTCGGACTCGCGTAACCCATCCCTCCGAATACGACAAGTAACCTATCATCCCACACGTCCGTAGAATGAAAGTATCGTGCTCCAGGGACGTACTCATCTGGCGGCAACTTCTCCCAGACGAATGTCTCGAGGTCGAAGACGTATAAATCGGATACCATGCGTCGAAGGGAGACCAGTCGACCACCGAATAAGTACATCTTCTTCAACACGACCGTCGTCGAGGCGCCGACGAGCTGTGGTGGGACCTGACCTTTGGTCTTCCGAGCGAAGGTCGTGAGGTCCGATATGGAATGCATCCGCGAATGGCTGATCCTCCTGATTGGGGATTGGCGCCCACTATCGCCAAAACGTACGAAGCTATAAGTAAAAGCTTGTGTGCATCAATACCCAATGCCAATGCCTACCGACCTCGAATATTAATAGAAGAAGAGAGCTAGTTTCGATATAGAGATGGAGTTTTAGACGCGGAGTTAAATCTACTATCACGAGGGTGCCCAGTCGGTATGATCAATATCCGCAAGCTCGGGGCAGGTACAAATGGAGCAAACGCAAAAAAGACCCACCTATTGCCCTTGAATGAAAATGTCTCTATTGCCACGCGGCGTGAATATAGTGGCTGACGGTTTTGTGCCTCTGATGGCGCGTTTTGGTCAAGATTGAAACGACGGGGGGCTGGCAGGGATCAAGATCAGCCAGACCCCGAGATGCGCGCCTCGCAAAAACAAGACGAGAGCTTTCCACTAACTCACTGTCTTGGTGGTGGTCGCGTGTGTGAATGGAGCAACAAATGGCTCGCGGTGGGTTGAAGGGTATAGAGACTTGACCCACCAGACGATGAAGGATGATGAGGGGCGCGTAAAGGGCGGTCTGTAAGTGGTCAGGATCAGGAATGAAGAGAAGAGAGAATGAAGAGGTAAGAAATGAGCGTCGGGAGGTGGCGTTGAAGAGATATTGGGATTTGATGCCGGCAATAAGCTCGCAGCACCGAACCCCGAGACCAAGATCTTTCACATCGACCGCCCTGCACTGCTATTCCTCTATCATATCTCCCTCTCTCCTTCAACGTACAGCCTGTTCATCCATCCTCTTCATTTTCCTCGACGTTGTCCCGCGAATCATTCAACATTCACCCACTTCCATTTGTTCCTGGCGATCCGCCCGCGTGGATAACATGAGGCTCCTCAACCATTGCCCCCAATTGTCGGCCAACTCTTACCATTCCTTCTTGTAACTGCGGCTTTGTAATCGTCTCACACAATTCCTAAACCTCAGACCATGGCGTGCCAAGTTAACTATCTTTTCGCCATCGAAATCATGCGAAGGGGGATCCTTCCAACCCCTTCTAGATCGACTTCCGGCTTCGCTCCATGCATACAGATAGGATAACGCTCCCATTCTGCCTTCTCAGGGCAGACTCAGGTTCTCAGAAGCAAAACCCGACCGAGTTGCTCCGAGCGGTTATTGCAGTCTGCTCATGTGTTCACCCGGAGTACAATCGATTGGTGGATTTGATCCAATGGTTCTACCCAAACTGGATCTAGGGCCATTCAAATGCACGCCACGCCACACGAACGACGAGGTTCGCAATTAGAGTACGGACCCTGTGTTTGGGGAACCCTGCGCAGATCCACGTCACCGACCAGCCGCCATATGGTAAAATCGTATCTCATTGTGGGATGGCGATGTTGATAGGCTCGGACTTGAGCTTCGGCAAGACGGGAAGATCACTATGCCACCAATCACACCCTCCACGTATGACACGAGAACGTAATGCGTACAGCCAAATAGACTTCCACCGCCTCGCCGCTCGCCGCTGGCTATCCGATACCGATGCCGACCCAGGGAGCCCGTTGTCACTGCCGATAACGCATCACCCAGCAAATTCCACCAGCGAATCGGTTTTCTTACCTGTCCTCGCATTCCGGTTGACGGGCCTAGGACTCCGATCTATCTTTGACTCTTCGGAGATGTTAGTGGCTGATGTGTCTCAAACGACATTGAAAACTACTCCTTGGAGATTTAGGCCCGAGCTTCTTTGCCCTCCTTCCCTTGTGAATTCACTCTCAAGTTCGGATCGAACCGTTCTCGCCAAACCCTTCTTTTGACGTCGGCTCTTGTCCAAACTCCGGATGCCACTGACGTGTCAAACAGGATGTATGTGAGAATGTTTCCCTGTTTTTTGTGGATGCGGTATGCTTCGACTCTCGATTTCAGTTTGGGAACCTTCAGCGCTCGAAGCCGCAGTCACAAGCTTGTGAATGAGGGAGACAGGATAGTAATGCATCGTTAGAAAAGTCTGTAGTACATCGAATAGATCGACGTGGAAGGTGAGAGAATACAAGGTCAAGCGGCTAGTAGAGGCGAGACGGAAGAAGGGCTGAAGACATATCAGATGAATGTGAATCTCGAAGCATATGCCCTCGTTCGCTTGTTGGTATGTAATCTAGAGTTTTGCCGTGATAGGACAGATACGATAAGGTTTGAATGCAAGTTGTCGCGCGCCAGAGATACCACCAGAGAAGTAGATTCTGGCACTAATCTGAAGCCGGCGCGACCTGTTCACAGATCTTTGGCCATTACCATATCGATGATGCAAGAGGCCTTTTATTAGCAATTAACCATTATAATATGGATATAGCCTAACGGAACCAAGCGAAAGGTATGCGTAGACGAAAACGAAAAACGAGTTCCGATGCACAGCGGTAACAAAGACATAAATAAGACATGTGCATGGAACAATGGAAAACAAATTTTGGCCAAATGCAGCGCCTCTCCTATTGTTTTTGAGATGAGATGCCAAACACTCAGTTGTAGGCAAGTTACTCTGTCTGTAGCAAGGGCACCTTCAACTCCTCCTTTGGTACCAAGGCCTCTCTCAGATTCCTTCAGCCCTTCTCCACACTGGGGAGCATCAACATTTCCCTGGGGCTAAGCAGCTCTACCCTTATGTGTAAAGCCGCCCAAAAGATGCTTAGCCCCATCCTCCACTTGAATAGCACTTAAAGAGATAGAAAGAGAGTGTAAGTCAGAATGGAATAGTATGAGGTGCAAGGGCGGTATGATTGACTCACATATTCTCACCGGCTCATTGGAAGAGGAACTTCCATAAGACTGGGAGTGATGAGCCCAGAGAGGTGACAAAGATTAGGGCGTTGAGAAAACGCATGATTCTGAAGGTATTAATAAACAATAGGTATGGATGAAAAGAGAGAAAGGGGGGAAATGGAGGTATAAAGAAAGTTGAATAAAGAGGAAAACCACAAGCATCCACTTGACCAACACACTACTGCTTAGCAAATCTCACAGCCAACTTTAGATCATTGACCATTGCAAGGCAAGCTATGTAACTGGCAATGTGGATTCTAAATTAGGTCGCAGAAGGTCTGGGAACAGGGTTCTCAATAGTTGTCATTGAGCCCATCATTGGAAGACCTGAAACAGTTAAGCAAGTTTCACCTGAGTTGCCGCATGCAGGCTGACTAGTGCCATGAGATCAGCTTCTCCTTAGCGTGTAAGCTTCCTTGTCTCGTTGCATTAGTACTCATTATTCAAACCTTAAAGTTACTGCAAACGCAGCGAGCGGGCGCAACAGATCAACCGTTGGCGGTTCCAAATCTCGCTAAACGAGCGTTCAACCAGACCAACTATACGATGTTTGGTCCAAGCTCCTGGCGCTAATTACCGGATACAACCGTAACTTTTTCTACTCCACGTGCAGAGCTGATTGGTAGATTGGTGAAATCGAGACGAGTGCTTCGGACAAAACATCCTTCGTGTGATTTTGGTCCGAGGACGAGGTCCACATGCTTCATTGTTCAACGGATTGGAGTCTAACTTCCACCTCTGGAGCGGCAATGTGAGCCGTAGCAGGGGTTTGCTTCCCCAAGTCAAATACATCGGGGTGATCCGAATAGACCGGAGATTCGCTGGGCGGGATGACGTCAGCGGAAGGCAGATCCTTAAGCGCCGTCCTGACAGTCGGTTTATGCCACTGGTGGATAATCCCAAGGTCCTAATAATTTTCGTCTTTTTGAGCAATAGTCTGTTTGTTTATCAAATCTCGGCTACTTACCACGATGCATATGCATGACATGACCTCTTCGTTCGTCATTCGACCAGAAAGTCGACATTTGATTAGGCGTTCAACCTCAAAATCGCGGTGTGTAATTACTCTTACGAAATAATTACCACATTCCCGCGCAAAGCATTGTTCTATATGCCTGAGGTATTCAATCTCGACCTTGAAATTACTTCACGCGATAGTCCCGGGTTGAGCTTCATGGTTCTCAGGGCTTTGAGTCTGAGCAGGGTCACAACTCGGTAGGTCTTTTGCAGGTGTCGGCGACTCTGTACGATAGTCTGGTAGTTTCGGTTGTCTGGTGCAAATACAAAGCTGCGTATGTCCTCTGGACACTCACGTGGGGCAGACCATTAATCCCCATCTCAGTTGCGTGTGATCGAAGGAGAGCTCAGCACACCAATGAAGCTGGTTTGTTGTACTCCGGTTAAGGAATATATTAGATAAAGGGGTGACCGGGGGCAAGTCGGGAGTAGTTGACGGGAAGCCAATGAGACCCAAGAATGGCATCTAAGTAGGCTTAGTTGTACTTGAACCGATTCCCGAAGTAGGCGAGGGCGCATATAGATCAGGAAAACTTTCAACCGGTCGAGATGTACTTTGATTGGAGCTCTACGCGGTGATCGGGTGAACGCGGTGAGAAGTCGTCATACATTTTCCAACTACTATGGACACGTCGCGAATCGGCCACCTACCACGCTACCAGAAATTCCCAAGGTACTCACACAAATGTTACGCTTCCATCAGCACTTCCTCGTGCAATTGCAGTCACTATATCCTACATTTGAGACGTTGCCACAGGTTTCAAGTAGTGTCTAAAGGCGAGATCAGGTGAACAGGGTTTACTTTGATTTCAGAGACTATAACAAATACATCTAGCATACAGAGAGAAGAGACAAATAATGGAAAGTTATAGACAATAGAAACAAGCTGGTGGTTCACTGCGCCTTCTTCGTCGGAGCATACATGCTGTCGATGACATCTTTGTACATCTTATGTGCATCCTTTCTGCAATACACCAGTAGTCTGTTAGCAATTTGGCTTTCAAGTATGAAACGGGAATGCTTACCTCCTGATTTTGAATGTCGGCGTCAAGGTGTTGTTCTCAATAGTGAACTGCGTCGAAGTCAAATGAATTCCCCTAATCATCTCAAAGCTAAAGGCAAGTAGGGTGAGACACGGCGAAAGGCTTCTGCAACATCTTTCTGGGACTCACCCTTTGAGACCCGACTTCTTCGCATGTGCAGTCATCGAATCCAATGTCGCCTTCTTGACTTTGGAATCTTCCATCGCTGCAGAGAGTGCAGATGGTGATTTATAATCGAATCCGCAACCCGCCTGATCCGCGATTTGTGATAGAGCCTTGGGGTCCGCGACAATAATAGCGACCAGGAAGTCTTGGAGGGACTCTCCATGAATGTAGGACTGTCTTACTACGGGACATGCCGAGTAGACCTAATCGAGAAACATGTCATGAGTCTCCATGCAATAGGATAGGGAAGGCAAGAAGAACTCACGTTATCGACCTTCTCAAGCGCAACGTACTCTCCTTGGCTAAGCTTCATGATGTTCTTGACACGATCGACTAGAAAGAAAATGCTATCAGCGATCAATCTCGAATGGCGGGACGAAGGATCTTACCAATCCTGAATCTGCCAACTTCATCAATCTCAGCGACGTCACCCGTGTGGAACCAGCCATCGGCGTCGAGGGCTCCTTCAGTCGACTTTTCATCTATACATCATGGAACATTAGCTCCGAAATCTGAAATAGATATAAGCGAACAAACCTTTATAGTATTTGGAGAACACAGTCTCGCCGCGAACACACAGCTCCCCTCTCGGGTTCGGTGTATCAGTCGACCTGTACCCCAGCTCTGGCACGTCCACGAGCTTGATCTCGTTCATCATCGAAGGACCACCGACAGTCCCGCTCGCATGCGGATCGTCCGCCAACGTCCTCGTAGTGCAGGCCGCAGTCTCCGTCAACGCATAGCACTCAAGGATCTCGCACGACAGGGAGATCTTCAGGAAGTCCAGCATGTCCTTGTTGATCGGTGCGGAGCCGGTGACGATGACCGAAACACGACCGCCGAGCATGGCTTGCAGATGAGAGAAGACGAAATAATCCCATACGTAGCTCTTGACGCTTCCGGTGGATTTGAAGTAGGCCAGCTTCGCGTCGACAGCGCGGCGGAACACCGTGCCCTTGATACCAGGAGCGGCCATCTGTGTTTGGGCTTGAGAGTAGATCCGGTTGAGGATGCGAGGCACGGATGGGAACATGTGCGGCTTGAGGACTTGCATGTCGGGGAGGAGGTTAGCGGGGTTGCCGGTGTAGTATCCGACGCATCCGCCAGTGGATAATGCGAGGAGCTCGGCGATGCGACCGTATATGTGCGCCAATGGAAGGAAGGACATGACGATCCAGTTGGGAGGTAGCGACGTGAGAGCATGGAGGTGAGCGAGCGCCGCGCTCGCCAATGCTCTATGTGAGAGCATGACACCTACGGCGCGATCGAGATAAGCGGTCGTGTAAGATAGATTAAATTATGCACTAGTGCTTACCTTTGGGGTCAGACGTTGTTCCAGAGGTGTAGCAAACGCTGGCGAGTTGATCGAGTGTTGCTGGTATCGGCTCGATCGGATTCTTTCTGCCTTGAGCCTCGACTAGAGTGACCGAATCTCGGTTAGAAATTTTGTCCTACTGATGGAAGCTCCGCGATATCTCACGTTCTGCCATCTCCATGATCTGTACACCAGTCTTAGTAGCTGCTTCGAATAGCGAGCCTCCGGTAGCGGCATCGATAGGGTCGATTGAAACGATGACTTTTAGTGACGGACAGTTCACGGAGTTCTTGATGAGGTCTCCGATGTGGTTCGCGGTACTGAAGACGATAGGGAGCTCGGCGTGGTTGATGACGTACTCTGTAAACGAGAGGGATCAGAAACTGAAAACATCAGGCAGCGAACATGGGAGACCTACCGACTGCGTGTGGGCCAAGTGTATCGTACAGAGCGACTGAGACCTTATTATAAGCGCCAGCTGCCATATCGACGATCTGCCATTCTGTTGCATCTTTCAGAAGCCATTTCTACCTGACAAATCGAAATTCACTGACCTGGTCGATTAATGGACCAGATTCCGACAGCTTCAAAGTCCTTTCCAGGTGGGCACACGCCGGACCTGAACAGACCCTCGAGAGCACTTCCGATCGCCTTTCGTCGGGCGTCGACTTCCGCGTACGTCTCCCATGTGTACTCGGGTGCCCACTTGGGTGACTCGGTGCCAGTAGAGATGAGCTTGCGGTGGCCGAGGCAGGGCATATCACGTGCTTGTGCAAGGCCAGATTCGAACAGCTGAGGCAAAGTTGCCCGTCCAAGCTCTCCCTGCAGATCATTCCATTTTGCTGGACAATCAAGAGCACACATGAGTGAGGTCGCTCATTGAGCAAAGAGAATCAACTCACGATTGCGGTAATGTGCAGTTTGTCCAGGTGCCTTGGTGTTGGGGACCTCGACGGACTGCAAGGGAAGTTGTTGGGTGGTTAGTGCAGGCACGATTTTCAAGATTGGAGACATGTTGTTTTGGGATGAGAGTGGTTTGATATGGATGGAGATGAGGTGAGGAGTGAATTGAGAGGATGTGTTAATGGTGAGCAATCTGCAGCTCTACGAGCCACCTTTATATTAGGCACGGGGACGTACTTGGAGTAGTTGTTAAAGTGACTTAGATTCGACGCCCTACTCGAAGGAGCGGGCTCCCCGGATGGTCGGGTGGTCAGAAGCCCAGTGCTCCGGTTCGTCGCAAGTGAGGTGAAGCCGAGTCCCGAGTAGGAGCATCGTGGCGTGCATAGTTATATCGGGACCGCTTCAGGCTTCTTATGAGGCACTATCATTTTTGTGATTTTAGTCATTGATGGGGGGATTGATGCGCGGTTCATCTGATGGATATGATATCTGGAGCTGCCACTGATGGTCTTTCAGGCGCATCTTGGTCGATCGTCATCGTCAAGCCAGTGATATCATCGTTGAGGATCATCGTTTCATGAGATTTGGGACAATACATCCCAGAGAACCGTCGGGGTAGAGCTGCTCTGCGCCCCGGTTATGAAGAAGTCCGGTGGACGGCGGTCCATGAGATAAGCCGGAGTAGATCTCCTCAATCGGGATGGACCTCGCACTTGGGTTGAATGTGGGAACCCACAGCCTAATTATGAGTAAGGAGAACCGAGGAGAAAGGGGGATTCCTGAGGACAGAGCCTTATCGTAGGCACATCGGTCCTCAGCGATTCGTCGACCATGTTGATGTCACGGCTAAACTTCGACAGAATCCAAACTGTCGGACCTTTCATGGTGCATCTCGCAACTATGATTTTGCGCCGTGTGATTCTGTGGATCCTCGTAGTCAGCAAATTGGGACTTTTAGGTGTTGACATGGGAAGAATGAAAGGAAGACGATACATGCCTTTTGTTTGCGATTTACGAACATTTGCATTCGTTGCTCATGCATGCTCCGTCCTCCTCTATACCTCTTAAAACCAGCCTATACCAAGCGCATTCAGGGCCGAGACACATCGAATGGTGTTTTGCCCAACTTCAACGGCGTGAGTTGCTGCCGATCCAACGATGCCATTATTTTTTAGTTCGATCAAATTGCCATCTTCTACGGAATGACAAACGCGGAGGAGGATTCCAGGGCATTGGACATGTCTCTCGATCAAGGGCCTCGCATGCTGTGATCAATAATCATCGTTCCTGTCTCTATCATCGGCAGACAGCAGATTCGACCTGAACACACACGGTGGATCCCTCTGAAATGGCGCTGAATGGTTTTGAATGAATCGGTGTTCGCATCCACCGCCCAGAGTCGTTATTGCAGTATCCGGGGAACTCAAATGCCGATGCCGGAGTGAAGTGAAGCCTGGATGGAAAGTATGCTCCGCAGGTCTGCATCTCAGACTTTCCTGAAGGAAGGATTTCATGCTGACCATTCGGGCTGACTTCAAAGACGCCCGACGATTCTATCCTTGCGAAGTTAGTCGAACCCCCAGGCGCTGGGCGCAATCCCAGCCATTGGCTCCTTACAAGCCAACTTCGCAGGCCTGTAAAAATTGGGAAGAAGAAGCTGATACGATAAGATCACGTGGCGACAATGATATCTCGATTCTTGCTAAGCTATCGCTCGGCTCGCGCTTTTCTGCACCGTACTTAACGTGGGCCCGATGACAGGTTGGCACTCGGGCGTCTCCTGGCCTGGAGCCATGCCATCGGGTGAGAAAGGATCGGAAAGACCCTTGTTTCTTAAATCTCCCTTTCTAAAAGGTCTTCCTCTAGGCATCGTAGCTTTAACAGCAGGCAGACTCGATCTCTTGCAATACCACAGTCGTAGTATATCTTTGCCGTTGTGACTTATTACCTCCGTACTACAATCCTGGTATGGTATCGAGCAAGGGTTTACTTATGTTTGCGTAATTTTATACACGTCCAAACCGCGAAGGCTGCTTAGTGCCCCTAACCTTTTTCCACCTCTGTGCTGCTGGTACTCCCGGCCAGCGCGACAATTAACTTATCGATGCCATCGTCCTCTAATGTCCCGCACGACGTGTCCAAACCAAGATCGGCAGCTCATGACGTCAATACAGCCCGGGTCGCACGACATTTACCTCACCAAATGCGCACGACCGTCTTCCGAGTCGTGTTCTGGGCCACTTTTTGCCTCGCAACGGGCATTCTGCCTGTCCTCGCTCTCTCCTCTCTCAGTGAGTTCACTTGCCTATTCTCACTTCCATTTTCAATTTGGGCCACTTTGAGTTCTCTCATCTCCTTTTGGCTATGCTGGTCATGCCACTGATACTCACGTTTTTCAAAGTGCCTTTCCTCAATATGGTAACGATCCCACTCTTCGCCGGCCTTGCGCTGTGCCTCTTCTACCTGATGCCTTGCCTCGCCTACCTCACCCTATCCCAGACCGACCCACCGGAGCATGTTCGCTTGCCATTTCTTCCTGCGCCTTGGGACTGGAAGCTTTGTCTTCAGGTAAACCTCCTCGTATTCAAATGGATTAGAGTAGCCTTTCGGGTGATACCTCCTGTGGTAGTAGATTGGTGCGTGATGAGGGTTGTCGAGGCCAAAGACGTAAACGACCCTAGAAGAATGACCAGGTGAGGAGGGTCATGTACCCCTTCCCAAAAGATCCTCATAACAGATCCGTATCACTTGCAGACGTGACGTATCCTACGATAACACTCAACCGACGAAGAGGCTCGATGTCTACCGTGCGCAGCCGCGCCAGAGAGAAGGAAAGAATGATAGCGATCAGGTATCGCTAGCATTTGCCATTCGCCAGGTCGCCCAAAGTATGACTAGTGATAGCGACGAGTTCATCACTCCCGTTTATACCAATCGCGACCTCCGCACGCTCGTTGAACGACCTGTCACCTTGGCACCAATCATAATCTTCATCCCTTCCCCGCATCTCGGTCCTCTGACACAAAGCAAATGGATGTACGAATCCCTCGGTCGCAACCTCGCATCCCTAGGGTACACTGTCGTCATCCCTAATGTGACGCGTTACCCGGATGGCAGGACGAGGGACATGGTTGGAGATGTGAGAAAGGTGATGAGGTGGACTGAGAGACATGCGGCGGAATGGAGCGGGGATCCGAACCGAATATGGCTCGCTGGTCATAGGTACGCCTGACCCATTTTAGTACGGAGATCAATTCTGAGAAATGTCAACGTGTCCCTTCATAGCCTCGGCGCGCATCTCGCACTGCTCACCGTTCTACAAGAAGCTGTGGTCGACTCCAGAGAAAACTTTTTAGCTCAGTATGGGGATGATGGACAGATGTCAAATGGGCTCAGGAAGCTTCGAGTTTACGAACCAGAGGTGGAGATACCTCAAGTGGCCGGCTTGATCTTGTGAGTTGCTCTTTTTTTTTTTTTGCATGCTTGGCGATACGTGGCTATAGTTGTTGATGCATGATTCTTGAAGACTATCACCCGTATGCGATGTCAACGAGCAGATCGTCTCAGAAGCAAGCCGGTACGAGTTTTTTCCACGTGTGATATGAATGTCACTGATGGCCGACACGCGTATATAGTGGTGCCGCTCATCTGTCCAAGCTTCGTCGCATCCTGGGGCCGACACATAAAACTGCCATGTTTCATTCGGTCAGTCCACTCGATTACGATAGTACGTATGAATGACCAACTGATCCACAGCCTTGCCCGTCATCACACAGCCTGCCCATATTCTTCACGCATCCAGGTTTGACTGAGACTTTTCTTCTCAAACCATCATTACTAGATAGTAAACTCACATTTCGATACTTGATAGGAATGTGGTGGACCCCGGCCTTCTCCCGCCAAAGGTGCTCTTCATCCATGGGTGAGGCCTTTTTCGGTAGCCTTTTTTTGTTGTTCGTGGGATAAACCCACTGATCATTTCTTGGATTCTCTCTCAGTGGTCTCGATGAGGAGGTGCATCATTCTCAGTCGGAGATGATGAAGGAGATGATGCGAGGGGTAGGAGTCCTTGATGCAAAGTGTCGCGTTTATCCGATTGGACATGTGGATGTCATGACTGGTCAGTCACCCCGAGAATAATAATCGTTTGCTGAAATGGCTTTAACGAATATTTTCATATTAAGCGCTAATGACGGGGTTGGAGGACCCATTCTCGGAACAGATCCTGGAGGAATGTGAGTC
The DNA here is from genome assembly GCA_019633535.1 of Tulasnella sp. JGI-2019a. Taxonomy (NCBI): domain Eukaryota; kingdom Fungi; phylum Basidiomycota; class Agaricomycetes; order Cantharellales; family Tulasnellaceae; species Tulasnella sp. JGI-2019a. The sequence continues at coordinate 34,943 of WSUE01000211.1, forward strand.
GAGTCGCCACCGTGATCTTTTATGTATCCGCCTGGTATTGACTTTCGCGTTTGCAGTGACTTCCTTCACCGCTTCATAGCATGCATGGACCTTTTCTCTTTGGCGAGTATTGTTCGCATATAACATTATGCGACAAGGAAACTTCGCTGGATGAGGCTCACGGTGCACGACACAAGGGAATTGATAACAGACAAGAATGGGAGTTTAAACGAGGTAGCGACAGAGTAGTATCATGTTCATTTACGACTTCAAGATGTTACATATGCTAGGGCACATCGTCGTTGGCGCGCATAAAGGGTATCCTGTGATAAAAGGGTCTCACCTCATTTAAGCGCTTGGGTCATGTCCTTTACATGTTGAATCAATCCCACTATTGGCGCCATCAAAGATGGCGGGGTACGAACACGGTCTTGCCGTGATAAACACCCTCTCCACCTCGATCCTACGCACCTCGATCTTTACATATATCCCTCTCTCACCACTTCAATCCTTACCGAACACAAATAGTAGTTGGAATGAATCTTCGGATTTACACGTTCATATCAATTTTTAGAGCAATCTGAACAAATTTGGCAAGGAAAATCGAGGTGGTCGACCTTGTAGTAGTACCATCAAGATCTCAATCCAAGCACGAACTGCGACACATCGTCCCACTTCTGACCAGGAATAGGCTGGGACCACTGCCACTCATGCTCCACTTCGATGGGAACAACAAATACCAGTCGCCATTGTACCTCCTTGTATGTCTTCCCTTGAACCTATTGTTTTTGCTCAATTTCTTCCAGATGCCGTCGAGGCCCAGAGGATTGACAGAGTGGCTCGTCGAGATGGTCGCTTTGAAGAGAGTTACAATATCGCCCTCGCAGAACAAGGCATCGATTGTAGGGTTTGGGGCGCGAGGGGGGCGTATAGTTGGTCCCTTTTATCGTTTAGAGGGATATCGACCCCGAAGTAATAGCAATCACTGTAAGGGGGAGTTATGGGCATCGTAGGTACTGTTGTGCCCTGGTTACCGCTCTTCTGTGGAAGTCGACGAGTCTTAAGAAGGCGACCATGAGGGCCGCGACAGAATTCTCTTATGAAAAGGCCTTCCCAAATCCATCCAGTGGCCGATGCGATGCTAGGGACCGCCCGAAATGCATTGAACATCTCCCAGTACTCTGTTATATTTCTCTGTTGAAGTACTTCGTGGATCTTCCTCGCGATGTGCCGACTGGGTATAGTCACTTCATGCTGCTCGTCGAGGCCAGGAACGAGGGGGGGGGGATCTGAGAGGAGACCTCGTCTGCGGTGGTTTGCAGCACATTTTCGACGAGCCCTGCGAGGTTGGGGATGTTGCGGAGGGTCGGGATTATATCGCGTTCCCAGTCAATGCGACTTTGTTCGTTTCTTGCTAGTCGAAAACAAAGCTGTGCCGATGAGCCATACAGCGTAAACATCTCCATGAGGGTGTTCGGATTGACAGGGTGGGTTTCAATTCGTGTCCTACACATTCTAATGTCAGGTCAAAAACCCTTTGGAAGACGATCAACATCTTCACATACCCAACGAAATATATTTCATTCCAGTTGAACGGCTTCATGAAGATGAGTCCGGCACCGCGTTGCTTTGACCATTCCTTCCACCTCTTCTGCGTTGGCAATGTCGTCTGGACGACATAGGACGGAGGAAATGGGTCGAGGAAGATATCGGGAGGAGGGCCCAAGACGGCATTCGAATCCGATAGCGCCCATTTGATCCCATTGAGAACTCCTGCGTCCGCTGATTCTGGGTTGAATAATTGCACATCCGCGGGTCCTCTAACGATAAAGAGGGGGCGCTTGCCGATTTGAAGGGCGAACGGTTCACCGTCCATAATCAACGCGATCGCGAGATAGAAGAGAAAAATCGTTTTGCCTGTGAAAAGCCGTGACGTTCAGCACCCGCATAAATGGCGTACAATGCATAGTCCACTTACCGATTCCCGGTTGTCCGGTCACTACTGCCCCTGTTCCAGGGGATTGCGACCTTTTGATCTTGAGCCTCTCATATAGGTCTGGATACTCAGATCGAAGCAAGACGCGGGTTCCACCAGAAGGTTGTAAGGGGAAGAAAATGATGTCGACCAGGTCAATGACATTGAATGTGATGGTTTCGTTCGCCACCAGAGGTTGTTCGTCTTCGTCTACCTCGTCCGGAGTGTCTGCAATTTGCGGGACTGAGACCGCATCGGGAATGATAATCTGAGCCCATCCATTCTCTCCCGCGTTCCAAAAGCGGGAGGTGAGGGTAATCAAGCTATCCAAGAGAGGGTGTTGAAGAGCTGTATGGCAGGGAGGTTCGGGTTTCAGCTATAACTCAACGAGGTCAACGCCAAGGTGCTGACCCATTGCCAGCATAACAGTACAAAATAAGCGCCTCGTATTTGCGTATAAAAGTAGAGAAAGTCGTCCTTTATGTGTCACCACAAAGCAGATTAGAAGATCAAGAGATTCAGTTTCTCTGTAGCACCAACCAATCCAACACAGCTGCAAACAACCCAACCCTTGTGTACCTCACAGTTAAAGCGTTAAAGTCCAAGTTGAATTCACAAGCAATATACGGAAAAGCAACGCGGGGGGTATATGTTATTACTTACGAAAATGAGGATACAGCAAGCAGATTACTATGATACAAAAGAAGAGTGGGGATCATGAACAAGAGAAAAAACGCCCCCACAGCGCAAGCCCATCACAATATCAAAAATGAATAAATATCAAAAGGGACAAGAATCATTTCAGGCATCACTTCACTGGTGGCCTCATCCCATTCCCAAGGCCCGCAGCATATCCCATGGTCATGGCGTTCTGAATCCCACCATTCGCACCCTCGACGGTGGTGGGCACGAACACGGCCTTGTCGCCATAAGCAGCCACCCTCTCCACCTCGATCCTACGCATTTCCATCTCCCTGGCAAACGTGTCCGTGACCTCACCATCTGCGCTCGACTTGAGCCTAATGGCATCCGCCTCTGCGCGCGCCGCCAACCTCGTCGCCTCAGCCCGTGCGGTAGCGTCAATCTCCAAAGCCTCAGCGCGAGCTTTAGCGTTGGCGACCACCGCATACGCCTCAGCATCCGCATTCGCCTTGCGCACCGACGCTTGAACCTGCGCGACTTGAAGCGAACCTTGCTCCTTCTTGACCCTGTTTGAATTCTCACGATCGACATTGGCGGCCTCGACTTGAGCTTGGAGGGCGCGCGTGGTGAGTTTGTCCATGGTGGAGGCGATGTCACCCTTGAATTGACGATCGATGACGGCGAGGTCTTTAAGGACAATGCCGTATTCAAGGGCGGCGTTGTGGAGGTCGTCCATGGCTCGGGTACGGAGGGCGTCGAGGAAGGCGGTGGATGGATCGCTGCCGTCATCGAGCGTGTCGTTGGGATCGATGGAACGTTGTTTCACCATGGAGCTGTAGTCGACTAAAAAGGGGAGATTGGGTCAGAATCGTCTTATGCCAGTATTGAGGGGACTGGGACGTACGATGTGCAATGATCTGAGTGAGGATGGATTGAGCCTTGTCGCGGAGGGCATCGTACGGTGTGTCGTAACCATGGGTCGTCAACTTGAGGGGCTCCATGAGCTGCCACTTGAGGTAGATTGTCAACGACACAGGTACTTGATCCCTCGTGAACAGATCCTTAGTAGGCATCTCAGTCTAAAAAGCGAGAGAGAAGGAGTAAGATTCCCTATAGGAAAAAAGGGGCAATTCGAAAGAAATAAGCTTACTTGGCACTCGCCCTTGGTGAAGAGCTTCCTCAGCGTGATGTTCGGGTTGGTGATGTAATGCTGCCCAGCCGACAAGATCTCAAGCTCATCTCCCTTCTGAAGGATGGCGCAATTGTTGGCTGGGATGTCGAGGAAGGTGGCAACGACGTATTCCTGCGTCGCGGTACCGTTGCCAGTCCTCGAGCGCATCTTCACTTCATGGGTGTAACCCAAGATCGCTTGTGTGGTCTATTAACGCATCACCTTCAGTTCGGTCACCGCTGTACATATAATGTGGAGATAGGGACTTACGTGATCGATGACCCTATTGGACAAATGGGTCTGATCGACAATGCTGAGGACGTCGTATGATCCTTGAAGTGCGAGCGCGACGAAACCGCCATTCTTGATGACGAAGACTTGGTTCTGAGGGTCGCTCACGACGGCAGCCTGGTTCTGAGATACTTGAACGACGGTGAGACCGTTGAACTCGATGACGGTTTCGGAGACTACGAAAATCGGACATCGGTGGCAGATCACGGGATAAGAGCAAGGCTTTTTACGCACTCTCGTTGGTTCCTCCGAAAGACCTAGCCCACCAATTCCCCAGAGGGAAACCGGGATAACGACCAGGTTTGGTGATGATCTTGGGTTGACCACCATGGTTGATCTTGCCGATCTGACCGAGTCCGACCTCCCTTCCGGCCCACGTGATGGGTGTCTTCTTCGATATGAGGTGCTGATGCCCACCCTAAAATGATAGATAGATCATGCGTCAGAAGAGAGAATCCCCTCAGAAACGTTCGGAAAATGTTACCTGGGTGAGCTCTCGATCGAGCTGCTCCAAGGCAGCCAATAAGCCTCCCTCGCCAATGCGGACAAAGTACTGACGCTTCTGAGACATATAGTCGAGGTTGTCACCGAACCTCTCCCTAGGTTCGGTTCTCGGCCTGGAGGAGGAACCTTGTCGCTGCTTGCCGTTGTAGCTATCTTTGTCCCGTTTGTAGATGCCGTTATCGTCGAGGTCGCCGATGACGGTGGTAGCTCCTGCAACGCTGAATGAATCCATTTGTTGTAGGGGGGAGTGTTGTGTTGGTTGGAGAGTGAGTGGGTATGTGGTGAGGGGTATACGATTGTGATATGTTGGTATCAAAAGCGGAATGACAACGGGTGTATATATGGAGACAAAACAGAAGTGGAGACGGCTGTGCAATTTGAGCTGATTCCGCGCTTCGTTCAACGATCACCACACCCGATTTGGTAATGTCACACTGGTCGACCCTGAACCTCTTCCCTGACACGCGCCTATTGAGGCCTTATAGCGCTTATCCCTCGTTTGTTCTCCTTTGCTTCGTTTATTATGCCGAACACGGCTGAAGGATGTTTATTCAGTGGGTTTGAATCCACGCAGTAGTGCCACGGATAATATGGTAGTCAGGTGGCATAAGCTGTGCTCTCGCAGTACAGTTGCATATGGGTTTGCAGTGCCAGAGTCACTCGTGCGTTTACGGCTAGCGGCAATGTTTCACCGTTTCCACAGACAGTGCGAACACGTACGTTCATCAATGCCCCGATTTGCGACTTGGCACAATGAATGACCTGCCAAGATTTACTCAAACGTGCCTTGGTATGGCAATTAAGCGGAACCGGATGTGCCTGAGCGCGCTTGAAAATGAATCTTGGCGATACCAAGACCAAGCGGAAGATAATCTCCGCATCGGGCATGTCGGCTCATCAAAAACACCAGGCTTAAGGGCTTGAAGCCACGACTTGGGGCTTATCTAACACGGCCGCCGTACAAAACGCAGCAGCTACGCATAGTCAATAAATAAAAAATAAACAAACGAAGGTTAACCTCCTATCCTCGTGATGGTTTACTCCTGTCTTGCCCAATGCATTGACTGTGGCTATGAGGGACTTCCCACGATGAGCATATTTTGCGTACTTCCGACTGCTGTTAGCCAATGACGCCCAAATCTGAGCACCGACGGAGTTCAAAGGGTCTCTTTCGGAGACCAATCGACGTTACTATCGAGATGAGAGGACCCCCATTGGTTCTGGACAATGGAAGTCGAATCCATACTTACTGAGTCCTACAAATCTCAATGAGCACAAAGGTAACCAAGGGCAATCAAACGTGGGGGAATATGTGGCACTACATCTCTGCGGGCAATCGTCGCTCGAAAAAGGAAACGCACGCATCCTGCGCTTTACTCGCGCATGCGTGGCATTTTTATATTCGGGGTTTGATTCTAGGGTGGCTTACGAGGGAAACGCCCCATTCGTGGGACTCAATCGGCGTACTCCGAATGAAGGGATAAGAGTCATAATAGGACTTCAAGCTTTGCAGACCGTGGCCACTCTTGCGCTGAGCGAAGGAGGTCATTTCCGCGCACAAATCTGGACCGATTGTCCGTAACCGTCCCTGACGCGTGCAGATCCGATACCGGTTCCGAAATCAGCTTCAGATGGTTCTGAACCAGCCGCGGCGGGTATGAATACATCCGCACCTATGGATCCGACCATCGGTTCAATTTGTTCCTTCGCATCCGCATTGAATGTTGTCACGGATCGGATACGAATTGCTGCAAATTCTCACCGTGGACAACGCCTCCACGTTGTGTTCAATACTGCATGTTCGATTAACCTAAAAAGGCGAACACGATGGCCAGGGGGTCGGGGTAGCCCTGGGCCCGGACCGAGGCTAGTGCATGACCGCGCGCGCGCCGAAGCCATCGTACTCGGGCTTCGGTCTCAACCCGACCCAGTTCTTGGACTATAAAATGAGTCTCTTACACATCCTTCTTCTCTTCACCCAACTCACATTCAGACAGAAGAACTCATTCGGCGATCCAAACCTTTTGACCGACGATGAAGCTCAATCCCTCAGAAACCGCTTTCTTGACACTGGATATGCAATGTACGATACTATCCATCCAACCTCCCCCGAACTCGCAAAAACTTTTACTGACGTTCCTCCATCCTCTCGCAAAACCAAATGAACAGCTGGGATCATCGACATGCTAAAACTACCAGAAACCTTCCTCCCCACCATGTCCCGAGCCATCACGCACGCTCGTTCCATCAACATCCCCATCATCCACGTCGGCGTATCCTTCGCTCCCGGTTACCCAGAACTCCCAAAGGACTGGTCCTTCAACCCCAATCACGGTTTCAAGATGGCCAAAGACAACAACATGTTCCTCCGAGGTTCCAAATCGACGCAGTTCCCAGAGGAGCTGTTGAAGGAAGGGGACATTGTGATCTACAAGTACAGGGTCAGCGCGTTCACGGGGAATGGGTTGGAGATGCTCTTGAAGAGCATGGGTGTGCGTCATTTGGTGCTGTGCGGGATCGCGACGAGTGGGATTGTGTTAAGTACGGTTCGGGCGGCGTATGATAAGGATTTCGGGATGACAATCTTGAGCGATGGGTGCATGGATAGGGACGAGGTGAGTAGCTTCTTTTTTTTTTTGCACCTTGAGAGTAGGATACTCTAGAACGGCGCTGATTTTGTGACGCCCGGTTTTTCCTTTCCAGGAGGTCCACCGCGTGCTAACCGAAAAGGTGTTTGCGAAGCAGGCAAACGTGGTGACTTCTGAGAAATTCATCGAGGAGAATCAATGAGAGTATAGATTCTGATACAGAAAAAGGCTGCGGGAGCAACAAAATTACCTTGCATTTGGAAACGGGCCATGAATATGAGGGGTTTTATGGCGGTTATAGCGCAGCGATGTGATATGTACCGTACAGGTTCATAAAACGAGCGCGCGTCTGTATAGATCGGGGCTTTCTGGTGCTCTCAACGAAGGCATGCCACGTTGCCGATCGACTGTGAGGGGAGGAATACGCCTGGATCCCTGCTTTGCGCAGAGTAGCCAAGTCAGCCCGGATACTAATCTGAATGCATGCATGCAGAGCTAGAAGCCGGGTCGTCATGTAACCCAAGGCACACTCTGGCTCTGTTCAAGTACGAACACGTGGGGTAGGCTTCCATTTCGGCGGACCAGAAACACGATCAGTACTCAACGACCGACGGTAGTCAAAACAAGCTCTCATGACGTTGAGCTGCCTCTGCCATGTAATCCAATAATGTTTCCCAGAGGCATGAGAGTTATAGAGGTGTTGGAAGCCCCTGAAGGGGCTACGAGTCGCGCGCGTTCGATGGTACGTTGTATTGGTTGTCAATCTACGACATGTACGAAACGTGAGAAGAACGACAAATTCCGCTCCAGCGTGGCGTTGATTGCAACGCAAGTACTCCATCCGCTGGTGCTCTGCTGTGATAATCGGACCTCCTGCCTATTGAAACAATGTAGAGGGCGGTCAGGCTTTAGGATCGCTTGATTATGATGCCACAAATCGGAAAAAGTCAGAAGGGATCGAAGCTCTTCTTTGAAGTCTTCGGTTGGACTCTTGAATTGCTGAAAAGCTACAACACCCAGCTAGGATCAGAGTGGCTTTGCTGAGAATATTCAAACTTGCCACCTCCAGCTGGCGAATCCAACGTACGCTGGTGATGGGATAGCCTCTATGTTGTAGCGGAGTACTGCGCTTGTTTGACGACAAGGCCGAAGTCATCAAGCGGTAAAGCTAGCGTCCAAGGATTAGCGAGATGCCACGCCTCACCAATTCACAGATAATGCGATGGCGTACCGGCATGGTCCCACAATATTACCGCAGAGAAAGCCGTAGCACGGAAATGAATTCATCCAAAACTATTGGCCTTGAAGACATTGGAGTGCTTACTTGCAAAACGTTTATCCCACGTGGGGTTAGTAGATTTAAGCTAATACTCCCTAGAAAGCTGAATAGCTCCCCAGAAACCAACGGCTTAGTGAGATTCATGACTGTCCTGGGAGACTCACTTGGATTTCGGAGCTACCACGTGATCTCATCAATTCACCATGCGTCTTGACCTCCACTCGAAGTGGATACCTCGAGTAGGACGTTTATCGCTGCTCTAATAAGCTTTCGATCGTCCTTGAGGTGAATCCGGAGTTGGGAGCCGATCGTTAGGGTTGCGCCAAAAGCCCGGGAGTTCTAGTAGGAAAGAATCATCGGGCCTCTTAAGGAAGTCAAAATCGATTATGATGGAGCTTCCCTTAGAGATAGGCCTGGTCTGGGGGGCGGCCGGAGCACGCTGTTCATTGAGCTTCACTCCGGCATCGGCATCCCTGTGTCCCGGAAGCTGGAACGACAGCACTGGAAGCTAGGTACAACTGTTAGTGGATCTAAATGCGTCCAGCACCATTCAAGAAGGAGGCTTGGCTGCTGCCCCAATCTGTTATCTCGTGGGTTGCCGACGATGCAGATAGAGACACGATCATTATGCATCAGTCAACGAGGCCCTTGATCAAGAGATCCGATCGTTTGGTATCACCATTTGATCTTTTGTCAGATTATAGAAGAGGGCGATATGATCGAACCCACGCTGACAGATGGTACCGTGAGGGTTTGCCGACACTTGAAGTCATTGTTGTTGCATCAGCCATCCAAGTCAGGCGGGTCTTGAGTAGACTGCTGTCAGAGGACCATGGTGGTAGGTATAGGGTGGTTAATGATAGACCGGATGGACAAAAAAAATTGGAGTAGGCCGTCACAAAACGATGAAGTACATGCCATCTGCCACCATCGTCCCTGCATTCTTCTCATGTCGTTACCTGCAAGTCCCAGTGCGCTGACTATTAGAATCCAATGAATCACACGATGCCATGGATCGTGAAATCGTAGGCAGCTTCCAGGTTCGCCATTCAGGGTCCGACAAATTTGGATTCTGTCGAAGTTCGACCGCGAACATCGACAAATCGAATCGCTGACAACCATGTAAGTGCGTTCGAGCTTCCCAGGGCTTACTCATGGCCAAACCGCAAATTCGCTCATCCGATCTAATGGCGAGTTCGAATGTGATTGAGGGTGGCAGGTGGTAATACTGGCTTAGCTCATGACCTGCGTTCGTTAGACCTCTCCCTCGCCGGATTGCGAAACAGCTCCACTCTCCCAGCATTTCAACGATGCTTTGTTCCAGAAGTCCACTCATGATGCTATGAGGCTCGACGATGACGTCGGTCGACCAAGATGCGCCTGAGATATATCATTTTCATTAGATGGACCACGCATCAATCCCCCCATCAATGACTAAAATCACAAAAATGATAGTGCCTCATAAGAAGGCCCGGAGCGATCCCGATATAATTGGACACGCCACGATGCTTCAGCTCGGGACTCGGCTACACCTCAATTGCGACGAACCGGAGCACTGGGCTTCTGGCCACACGTCCGTCCGGGGAACCCGCCCCTTCGAGTAGGCCGTCAAATCTATGGCCGTTTAACAACTACTTCAAGTACGTATATGGTCATAGTATAAAGGTGGCTTGTAAAGCCGTAGATAGCTTACCATCAACACATCCTCCCAACCCACTCTTCTCCTCATCTCCATCCATACCAACTCACTTTCATACCAAAACATCATGTCCCCCATCTTGAAAATTGTTCCCGCTCCAACTTCCCAGCAACTTCCATTGCAGTCCGTCGAGGTCCCCAACACCAAGGCACCTGGACAAACTGCGCATTACCGCAATCGTAAGTTGGGCCTATCTGCTTAGTGACTGGTGTCGCTCATGTATGCTCTTGACGATCCAGCAAAATGGAACGATCTGCAGGGAGAGCTTGGACGGGCCACCTTGCCTCAGCTGTTCGAATCTGGCCTTGCACAAGCACGCGATATGCCCTGCCTCGGCCACCGCAAGCTCATCTCTACTGGCACCGAGCCTGCCAAGTGGGCACCTGAGTACACATGGGAGACGTACGCGGAAGTCGATGTCCGACGAAAGGCGATCGGAAGTGCTCTCGAGGGTCTGTTCAGGTCCGGCGTGTGCCCACCTGGAAAGGACTTCGAAGCTGTCGGAATCTGGTCTATTAACCGACCAGGTCAGTGGATTTCATCTCGGACGGCAAGAATAGTTTCTGACAGATGCGATAGAATGGCAGATCGTCGACATGGCAGCTGGCGCTTATAACAAGGTCTCAGTCGCTCTGTACGATACACTTGGCCCACACGCAGTCGGTAGGTCTCCCATGTTCGCTGCCTGATGTTTTCAGATTCTGATCCCTCTCGTTTACAGAGTACGTCATCAACCATGCCGAACTTCCTATCGTCTTCAGCACCGCGAACCACATCGGCGACCTCATCAAGAACTCCGCGAACTGCTCGTCACTCAAGGTCATCGTTTCAATCGACCCCATAGATGCGGCCACCGGAGCCTCGCTATTCGAAGCAGCTACCAAGACTGGTGTGCAGATCATGGAGATGGCAGAACGTAAGATATCGTTGAGCTTTCATGAGTAGAACAAATTATAACTGAGATTTGATCACTCTAGTTGAGGCTCAGGGCAGGAAGCATCCGATCGAGCCGATACCAGCAACACTCGATCAACTCGCCAGCGTTTGTTACACCTCTGGAACAACATCTGACCCCAAGGGTAAGCACCAATACATGTTTATTCCATTCTACATAATCACTTATCTCGATCGTGCCGTAGGTGTCATGCTCTCGCACAGAGCATTGGCGAGTGCCGCGCTCGCTCACCTTCATGCTCTCACGTCGCTACCTCCCAACTGGATCGTCATGTCCTTCCTTCCATTGGCGCACATATACGGTCGCATTGCCGAGCTCCTCGCGCTATCCACAGGCGGATGCGTTGGATACTACACTGGTAACCCCGCCAATCTCCTCCCCGACATGCAAGTCCTCAAGCCGCACATGTTCCCATCCGTGCCTCGCATCCTCAACCGGATCTACTCCCAAGCCCAAACACAGATGGCCGCTCCAGGTGTCAAGGGTACAGTGTTCCGCCGCGCCGTCGACGCGAAGCTGGCCTACTTCAAATCCACCGGAAGTGTCAAGAGCTACGTATGGGATTATCTTGTCTTTTCTCACCTGAAAGCCATGCTCGGCGGTCGTGTTTCGGTCATCGTCACCGGCTCCGCACCGATCAACAAGGACATGCTGGACTTCCTGAAGATCTCCTTGTCGTGCGAGATCCTTGAGTGTTATGCATTGACGGAGACTGCGGCCTGCACTACGAGGACATTAGCGGACGATCCGCATGCGAGCGGGACTGTGGGTGGACCTTCGATGATGAACGAGATCAAGCTCGTAGACGTTCCAGAGCTTGGGTACAGGTCGACTGATACGCCGAACCCGAGAGGAGAGTTGTGTGTTCGCGGCGAGACTGTGTTCTCCAAGTACTACAAAGGTTCGTCGGCTCACATATACTTCAGACCTTGGAGCTAATATTTCATGATGTATAGATGAAAAGTCGACTGAAGGAGCTCTCGACGCCGATGGCTGGTTCCACACGGGTGATGTCGCTGAGATTGATGAAGTTGGCAGATTCAGAATCGGTAAGATCCTTCGTCCCGCTATTTGAGATTGATCGCTGATGGTATTCCTCTTTAGTCGATCGTGTCAAGAATATCATGAAGCTTAGTCAAGGAGAGTATGTAGCGCTTGAGAAGGTCGACAACGTCAGTTCTTCTTGCCCTCTGTATCCTGTTCCATGGAGACTCATGTCATATTTCTCAATTAGGTCTACTCTGCATGTCCCGTAGTAAGGCAGTCCTACATCCATGGAGAGTCTCTTCAGGACTTCCTGGTCGCTATTATTGTCGCGGACCCCAAGGCTTTGTCGCAAATCGCGGATCAGGCGGGGTGCGGATTCGATTACAAATCACCATCTGCCTTCTCTGCAGCGATGGAAGATCCCAAAGTCAAGAAGGCGACATTGGATTCAATGACTGCACATGCGAAGAAGTCGGGTCTCAAAGGGTGAGTCCCGGAAAGATGCTCTAGGAGCCTTTCGCCTGTCTCACATTACTTGCCTTTAGCTTTGAGATGGTTAGGGATATTCATCTAACCTCGACACAGTTTACTATTGAGAACAACACTCTCACGCCGACATTCAAAATTAGGAGGTCCGCATTCTTTTCATCACGTATTTCATCAATCAGTTCACTGATACTGTGCTTTTGTGTTTTACAGAAAGGATGCACACAAGATGTACAAGGATATCATCGACGGCATGTACATACCGGCGAAGAAGGCGCAGTGAACACATCCACTAGACCCATCTCTCTTGTACTATCACTGCTGTTGCTTGCTGGCTTTCCTGTATCTTATCCTTGGCTCGTTGTCTTTAAACAACTATCTTACATTTATCCTACATGGTTTCTGAAATGAAAATAAAATCTTCTTTTCCTGATTTAAAAGTTTCCTAAACTGGAAATGCAGATCCGAAGAGAAATTTAGACTCCGAGTTGGAAAGCGAGTCAGAAAAATAGAAGGGATCCCTGCTGTAAGACAAAAGCGGGCTCTGATGTACCGTGTGGGGATGTCGTGAAACACAGACCATCGGATGCCGGACTTAAATTGGACACGTTGTGCGCAATGTCAGAGGGCGAAACATTAATAAGTCATCCATCGTGCTGCCCGCGGGTATCAGCACTAGGTATCCTGCGCGGTTTGAAATAGTACGCAAGCAAAAACGAAATCCTACCCTCGGATCCTGTCCATCACGGTTTTGGACACAATTGCATTGCTAGAGGTAGAATCACCACGATCAAAAGGTTTACTCTGCCGTTCCGCAGGAAGCTATGTTAACTGCTGTTGCATTACAGTGGTTGCAACAACGATAGGCAGTTGTTGGGAAGGGAAGGTCGCCACGTTCTTACATTTTCCAAAAGTATAACACTGTGGCCTAGGAGGCGTCAGAATGGTCCATACTTTCATTAGGTTCATGGGACCCATATACGGAAACGCGAGAGAAGGTATCTTGAGCTTAGTGAGACGCATGTTGCCACGTGGCCTTATCGTATTGAGTGTATTATGAGTAGCAATGTTGACAACCTTCTCATTACCTTTGGAAAGGCTGCGAAGTTGACTTGCGAAGAGGCCGGGGTTGTGCCGAGCTTCAGGGTGTTCGACCAGCTTCGAAAGGTCAGAATCATCATCGTACTTCGTGGAAGTTAGCAAGCACAGGACAGCATTCTTCCTTTCTGTGAGAGAAATGGCTGCGGAGTACACCATCCATTCATGCTTCACCCCGGCATCGATGTCCAAATTTCTTGGATACTACTATAACGGCGCTGGGTAGTAGGATATCAGTGTCCATTGCATTAAGAGCATTCAGCGCCGCTTCAGAGGGATTCTGGGTGATGTCTAGAATTCGTTGTCTAGTGGAAGTTGCCGACGGCAGACAGGAACGATGATTATTGATCATGGCCCCTTGATCAAGAGCGATACTCAATCACCTGGAATCACGATTAATGCCATTTGTCATTTTAGAAAAGATGACAATTGATCGAACCAAGGTGAAGGGCAGAGGCATCGTGTGGGATTAGTGGTAACTGACGCCGTTGACACTAGGTCAAACAATATCCTGGTTAAATTTATTTGCCTCATCAATACAGGGCAGCCTTGGGAAGTATAGAACGTCTTGTCAAGGACTAGCACAGAGGCAGGGAAGGCTTTCGTCACCGGGCAACAAATGCCCACAAGAAAACAGGATGTTTTCTATCATCCTCCCTTCTCTCTTCGCATGTCACCACCTATACATGTTCGAGATTATTGATCATAAAAATCTACTGAATCCAAAAATACATAGAAGCGTGAAATCGTAGGCAGCTGCCAGGTGCGTCACGCAAGGTCCGATAATTTTTGATTCCTTCGAAGTAGGCCACGACCGACCGCTGACGACCGATGCGCTTGCGATAAGGCTTTGCCTTCGGGCTTCATCCGTCATCCTTGGACACTTACTCATAATCACCGATCTTGGCTATTGGGATCGCAGGTGGCTACACCGGCTTACTTCATGGTCCGCCATGATCGGACTTCTCAATAACCGGGGTGCGAAGCAGCTCCTAGTTTCACAATACGATGTTCTATTCCGCCAGTCATGACTCGACAGCCGACAATGACATACGTAGCTCAACGTCGACCTTGAACGACCATCAGTAGTGGTGCCAGATATTGTATTCATCAGACGAACCAGCGCATCAAGCCTCCCATCATTGAACACAATGATAAAAGGTGATAGTGCCTCATCAGAAGCCCCGAAGCGGTCCCGATATAACTGAGCAAGCCACGATGCTCCAGCTCGGGGCTCGGCTTCACCTCAGTTGCGGCGAACCGAAGCACCGGCTTCTGAGCATATGTCCGGGAAACCGCTCTTTCGATTGTGACATCAAATCTATGTGTGTATAGCAGTTACTCCAGGTACACCAATGGCTCTAATATAAAGGTAGCTTGCCATGCCGCAGATAGCCACCATCAACACATCCTCTCAATCCATCATCGCCTCATCTCCATCCACATCCAACCCACTCTCACCTCGAAACATTATGTTCCCAATCTTGAAGACCGTCCCTGCTCCGACTACCCAAGAACTACCCCTACAGTCCGTTGAGGTCCCTAACACGAAGGCACCTGGACAAACTGCGCATTACCGCAATCGTAAGTTGACCCTCAATATCGAACGGCATGTCTTGCTCACGTTTATTCCCGATGATCCAGCGAAATGGAACGATCTGCAGGGAGAGCTTGGACGGGCAACATTGCCTCAGCTATTTGAATCTGGCCTCGCACAAGCACGCGATCTGCCCTGTCTCGGCCACCGCAAGCTCATCTCTACTGGAACCGAGCCCGCCAAGTGGGCAGCTGAGTACACATGGGAGACGTACGCAGAAGTCGACACTCGACGAAAGGCAATTGGAAGTGCTCTCGAGGGTCTGTTCAGGTCTGGCGTATGCCCATCTGGAAAAGACTTTGAAGGTGTCGGCATTTGGTCTATTAATCGACCAGGTCAGTGACCTTTAGCTCAGGAAGCCTGAATAGGTTCTGACCAATACAACAGAATGGCAGATCATCGACATGGCAGCTGGTGCGTACAACAAGGTCACCGTCGCCCTTTATGACACCTTGGGACCGCACGCAGTCGGTACGTTTTTCATGTTTGCTGCTGGACTCACTGTTCGCTGACTGCTCTCGCCTTCAGAGTACGTTATCAACCATGCCGAACTTCCCATCGTTTTCTGCACCGCGAACCACATCGGGGACCTCATCAAGAACTCCGTGAACTGCCCTTCACTGAAGGTTATTGTCTCAATTGACCCTATCGATGCTGCATCAAGGGCCTCGCTGTTCGAAGCGGCTACCAAGACCAGTGTGCAGATTATGGAGATGGCAAATCGTGAGATAGCATGGACCAACTTTCAACAAGCGCAGTATCTAATATAGACTCCATCACTTTAGTTGAGGCTGAGGGCCAAAAGCACCCGATCCAGCCGATACCTGCGACATTAGATCAACTCGCCAGTGTTTGTTATACCTCTGGAACAACATCTGACCCTAAAGGTGAGCGCCCATCCATGATTCTATCTTACGTGATCGCTCATCTCGATTATGCAGGCGTCATGCTCTCCCACCGAGCGTTGGCGAGCGCCGTGCTCGCTCACTTGCATGCCCTCACATCGCTTCCTCCAAACTGGATCGTCATCTCATACCTCCCCCTGGCGCACATATACGGTCGCATTGCCGAGCTTCTTGCCTTATCCACTGGCGGATGCGTCGGGTACTTCACCGGCAACTCTGCCAATCTCCTCCCCGACATGCAAGTCCTCAAGCCGCACATGTTCCCATCTGTCCCTCGTATCCTCAACCGGATCTACTCCCAGGCCCAAACACAGATGGCCGCCCCAGGTGTCAAGGGTACAGTGTTCCGCCGCGCCGTCGACGCCAAGATGGCGTACTTTAAGTCGAGCGGTAGCGTCAAGAGCTACCTGTGGGACTATCTCGTCTTCTCACATATGCAGGCCATGCTCGGTGGTCGCGTGGAAATCATCTTCAATGGCTCCGCACCAATCAACAAGGACATTCTCGACTTCTTGAAGATCTCCTTGTCATGCGAGATCCTCGAAGGCTATGCGTTGACGGAGACTTGTGCTTGCACGACTAGGACGTTGGCAGACGATCCCCATGCGAGTGGAACGGTCGGTGGACCTTCAATGATTAACGAGATCAAGCTTGTGGATGTCCCAGAGCTTGGGTATCGGTCGACTGATAAGCCAAACCCCAGAGGGGAGCTGTGTGTTCGCGGCGAGAATGTCTTCACCAAGTACTACAAAAGTGAGTGGCCTCATACTTCACACCATATCCCGAAACTAATCGTTCCCTAATTTTCAGATGAACAGGCAACGAGCGGAGCTCTTGAAGCCGATGGCTGGTTCCACACGGGTGACGTCGCTGAGATCGATGAAGTTGGTCGATTCAGAATTAGTAAGTTCTTCCCTCCTGCCAACCTAGAGCCACAGCCTAACGTGCTTCTTCAGTCGACCGTGTTAAGAACATTATGAAGCTTAGTCAGGGAGAGTACGTTGGACTTGAGAAGGTTGACAACGTGAGTGCTTATCGCTTTACTCGGCTTCTTCCATCGAGACTCATGTCATGTTTCTCGATCAGATCTACTCGGCATGTCCCGTAGTGAGGCAGTCCTACATTCACGGAGACTCCCTTAAAGACTACCTCGTTGCTGTTGTCGTCGCCGACCCCAAGGCTCTGTCACAAATCGCCGACCAGGCGGGGTGCGGATTCGATTACACATCTCCATCTGCCCTCTCCGCAGCGATGGAAGATCCCAAGGTCAAGAAGGCGACTCTGGAATCGATGACTGCGCATGCCAAGAAGTCGGGCCTCAAAGGGTAAGCGTTTCTATACGGGTGCTGTCCACTACGCCTACTCATCTTCTCCCCTGCTTCGCTCAGCTTCGAGATGATTAGGGCGGTCCACCTGACCTCGACCCAATTCACCATCGAGAATAACACTTTGACACCTACGTTTAAGATTAGGAGGTATGCACCCCTACTTCATCATGTCGATAAGCCGTTCACTGATACTGTATCTTTGCATTTACAGAAAGGATGCACACAATATGTACAAAGATATCATCGACAGCATGTATGCGCCAGAAACAAAGGCGTAGTGAACACTTCCACCCCTCTCCATTCATCTTTTGCATTGTATCACTAGCTATCCACTTCGTTTATCATTTTAAATCTGGTTTCCTTCTCCATGTACCTACATATCTATTCTACAAATCTTGACATGAATACAAGTCTTGTATACTTGAAGAATTTTGACTCGTATTTGATCCGAAGAAACCTTACCGTTCAGATTCACGTGGGTGACGTTGTCTGATATCACGTGATAGTAACATTGTTAGCCCGAGCTGGCCTGCGGACCGGGCGCGTTGTACCAGGCCTCTCAGCGTCGTACTTAGGATGGGTATGTACGCGACGAAGATTACCATATTCGAGGTTTTATATTTAGATGGCCGTTAAGAAAATAGGAATAGTAGATTGATTTAGACAGGAAGACGTGTTCGAGTAACGTCAAACCACGGTTCTTAGTCTGCGCTACCTACCGCCTGGAGTATCAACGGCATATAGCTCCTTGTCGTACCATCCGGCGTGGTGATCTTCGGTTTAGTGACAAACCTAGTATTAGAGGTAACGATGCGGTCAGATATATGGTATTATCAACACACTCCCGCTTACGTTGTGCTCTTTACAACCTCCAGTGTTGGCACCGGAAGGCTGTATTGAATATTCCGGAGCAGAGCTAATACTAAGGCCTTCACCTCCATGAGCGCAAAACGATAACCAATCTATTAACACAAGCAGTGAGGGCGTATATATCAGCATGCTTCCGGTTTCATCAGGCACGTTCCTACTGACGCAATGTCGTGGGCCACTGATAAAAGTCATGATGCCAGAGTGGACGCCGGGAATTTCTGCTGAGCGAGGATGGGTATCTGGATTAAACCAACGTTCCGGGCTGATGCGCAATGAAGGAGTATCAGGGCTGGGTGATCGGCACCCTGAATCTGGACCCACCTGAAATCATGGGCATCGTCACCCCAAACCACCCTGTCACGATTTATGGCAAGGACAGATATGGCGATCATATCACCCTTGCCAATCCTAAGTTATATATCAGGAGCAATCATCAGGAGAGTTTATACTCGTTGATGGTCTAGGTGAACCCATCACCTGATTTCATTCCTTTCCATCCCTTTACGATCCATGA
Source organism: Tulasnella sp. JGI-2019a (assembly GCA_019633535.1). Taxonomy (NCBI): domain Eukaryota; kingdom Fungi; phylum Basidiomycota; class Agaricomycetes; order Cantharellales; family Tulasnellaceae; species Tulasnella sp. JGI-2019a. Next base: position 53,811 of record WSUE01000211.1, read on the forward strand.
CGGGCACAGAGAGAGGGATGATATTGTCCCTTGCGGCCTCTCGCAAGATCCTCGGTACGACAGGGTTGATGCGCAGGTTTTCTTTGATCACTGCGTCCAAATACGGTAGAGTATTCAACTCTTCCATGGAAGGCTCATCAGATGATAGCGTCAGAAGCTCAGCACGGAGATTGTCTTGAATGGGTTTATTGTCAGGCTTGGCAAGATCAAAGAGAAGCCATGTGGTGGATGTGCTGGTTGTGTCGTGTCCTGAGAGATAAAAGATCACATAATTCGTGAACGTAGAATTGATTTCATACTTTGGAAACATTCGTACCCGCTACCAGCATGGTAGTGATCTGTCCCATCATCTCATCATCCGTCATCCTATCTGAGCCTTTCAGGTCTGACGACAAATTTGCTCTGGCTAGAGAAGACGAACATAAATGGTTCCTTTCAGCAAAGGCAGAAGTTTTTCTGTACGTACCCAATACGCTTAACAAGTCCCGTTCTTCGACTTTGTTAGAAAGTAAGTTTCCTGAAGCATCTTTTTTCTCTTGCACAAGGGCCGCTTTCTTCTCCTGCACCAGCTTTTCACAAACACGGTCCATGACTTCCTTGTTGTTCCACTCGAGTCTCCTCCTTTCAGTTGGCTAAACCAGTTATCAAATCAAAAAAATCTCAGCACATCGGTTACCCAATTGCGATACGGCAGTGAATTCACTAACGATCAAATTCAGCAAAGCGACGAGCGGAGGAGACTGCGAGAATTTGAATAATTTGAGTAACAGCCGGAACTATCATAGGAAATGAATCTAAGGTCAATGTGCATCGACGTAAGGTATGCGGCTTACGGGGGTTTCGGGGGCCGATAAATCGTGGAAAGCCCTCGCCAGCTCATTGGTCTCTCCTTCGACCAGCGAGTTGAAGTTGTAATTGAATCCAGCAAGCCCGATGACGTCTAACCGCCAAGAGCGTTATCAGCGAATGCATTCGGGCAAGGGGTAGTTTGAAATGTGAGTCTCACCCAGTGTCATTCGGGAGAGCCAAACGGCGACATCCACCTCCGCTTGACCCGAGTACCCGGACACCTCATTCAGCCATATGTCGCGCAGCTAATTCTCGGAAGTTAGCCATGCTTACTAAGCGTCTCACGTGCAGGCCGAACATACCTCAAACGCCTTGGTGTAGAAGATCGGCATCAGGTTACGAATTTGCATAGTGCCGAAGCACGGGTTCATAATCCTTCGTTGACGGCGGTGAATATCACCTTCCGCCACAAGAACACCTGACGTAAATGTACATGGAACGGATCAGCATAAGATAATGGAGAATTAGATTCTTACGCGCCTTTTCCTAGCGCTTCTCCGAGACCCTCACGCATCAATGCTGGTTTGGGATAGTCGTACGAGCGGCTCAGTATATGTCCTACAGCTCGATGGTCCATTGTAAAAAGTTACCGGGGCTAAAAACAAGGCATGACTCGTTAGCTCGATGGTGAGATCGTTTTGACTGGCCGACGTACGAGGCCTAGACCACGGAACTGAAACGTCGGACCAAATTCTGCTACCCATTTCTCATGTATGACGGCGGCGGGAGCATTTACTATCCTTCGCAAATGACCCCAGACTGGACAATGATTGATTTATGACCAGGTCAGAATGAATCATGACAGGAAAATCGGATCTCGCAGCACTTACGATAGCTGTCAACGTACTCGGGTCCTGGTAGGTCTCGCAGAACTGAGAAGTATGGTTGAATGATAGTGATCTTCAACGCCTTACAACAAACATAGGCCAGGAAAGTGACAACCCCTGTGACCGTCAGCCGTTGTAAGTCAGAAGGAAGCAAGGGCTGGAAATTCTGAAAGTCGGAGAAGCGATCGGTAAGAAACATGGGGATGGATATGGAAATTTCAAGGTGCCATCATCCGCAACTTATATGATTGGCATTGACTCGGCCATCGGGCAGAAGCGGGGTCCTAACAGGGGTTCTCCCTATGCTTGCGTTACTTGCGTTGCTTGTGTGCAACATAGTCGCACAAACTGGAGCTGTCTTAGGGGGGTAACGCGATCAAGGCATTGGATAGATGGTTTCAAAACGGCAAGGCATAGCTTGGAGTTGACTCTTGACTCTTGTGTGAGAGTTGTTCGTTTCTTTTTTCTAGCACAGATAAGATAAGATAATCAGGACCCAATTCAGATTAGTGTTGCCGGCAGCTTGGCTAGCTCAGCTCAACTCGTCGGCTGCCAGCTCAAACAGAGTCTGCGGCGAATAGGCGGGCTCGGCAGTTAGGGCTAGGAGGTAGTGTTGTCGCAAGCCCAAGCTAGCTTGCAGCCGGGCTTGGGCTTGTCAAGCCAAGCCCAAGCCAGCTTGCAAGCCTGATTGTCAGAGTTTGTTTGGCTGAGCTGGCAGCGGTGGTTGTGATACCGCCGACGCCGGGAATGTTCCAGAATGAATCTAAGGGTTCAAACCTGTGCGGCGCGAGGGGCCTCCGAGGGTTTTCATTAGCTACATAATTTTATATTAACGTCAATGGCTGATGGGAAAAGCTTGCAAGCCAGCTTGAGCTTGGCTGACCAAAGCTTGGGCTTGTCACCGCGAGTGCAAGCTCCCGGCTTGGCTTGGCTTGCGGCAACACTACTAGGATGTAGTATGAAGTGCAGATAGTCCGTACCTTTGGAGAATAAGCGGAAGTGTTGCTCTAGATGTGGACGTGAGTCATACGGGCTATAGGTATAATGGGCATCCTGTCACCACCTAATCCCCTATGTCTACCTATTGCACTGAATCGAGGACTACTACTATAGCCACGAGACTTCCAAGACAATAAAAGATGACCAAAATCATAATAATCCTGGGTCTTGAAGTTGACAGAGGTATATATCGTTCTCAGGTTCATGCTAGTTCAGGCTACTCTCTCGGCCATCGTCGTTATTTGGGAGCCCTTTCAAATCGTTGGGAGCCTCTAGATTCAAGTGCTTTCCACGATCGTTCTCGCTTCGCCCGTCTTATCATCTGAAAGCTGCGGTCCAGCAACAAAGGGCCCCAGATCTATTGCGAGACGCCCATTGTAAACTTTAGACTCTAACCGACACTCCAAGTCGTGGCTACACTTGAAGGTCTACGGTATTACATCTAGGAACTTTGCATGGAGAGTGTGGCATCGAAAAGGTTTAATATAAAGGAATAATAATAAAGACAATTCAGCACCATCACCACCGAGAGTGAGTAATCAGAGCCATTACGGCATATGCGAAGGCTAGATGATTAGAGAATGTCGGTGGCCATAACAAAGTGGGACGTGTTAAGATGAATGTTAGAAAGGACTGCCAGTGGGAGTAGTTTAATCTCCACCACTCTTCTGCGGTGTTTTTGCGATTATTTCCGGGAATGCAAACCTAATTCGAGGCCATCTCACACGTCTTGACTCAAAGAGAAGTACATCTGATAACGTTGGCTCTCCAATCATGGGTATGTGTATGACGTCATGGCCCTCAATCGAGCAACGGGACCGCGGATTCATTCTTATCACCTAAGCTACCTTCGGAGTTGATGGTATATCGCGCTTGTGTTTGTGGCCCGAGGTCCCGGGGTATTGACTTACTTGATTGTGGCAGTTGAACGTAATTCCCGCAACCCCAAGGATCGAAGAAATTTAAGGCTGATTGGTTACTGAATGGATGGAATAACTCCCTACCAACATATTTCCTTCTCCCCATCTTTCCAGAGCACCCCACGCAGATGGACTGGGGCGCAGTTGGATAGGCTGTTGAAGGGCCTGTCGAAAGGCCCAAAGTGAGGGTACCGGGCCGATAGAATTGTGACTCACCACGCTTCAATCTAAGAACTACAGAAGAGGAGTAGGCGACTTGCTGAGGAAATAACATCCGAAGCGGGACTACATGGCAGGTATACAACAAACCGTTATGCGTGGGAGATGGATTTCGCCGCTTATATTTATTCTCCCGCGCTCTTGCTCCGCACAGCTTGTTTCATATTGAGTGCGTGTTTTCTGCCTTCCCTCAAATGATTAAATCCCCCGCCGCGAGCGCTAATTTCCATCCGTATACCACCACGCAGCGCGTTAATCGCGTTGTTTCCAACGTAAGCATTAACCGTCGGTAATATGTGGAAATGCCACCGACCCCCTACAGTGCGGCCCGTGCACCGACCTGCGATACGACATTAGATGGCCTCAGGTTGGAAGGGGCCTGTACTCTATGAGACTGGTCTCGCAGCCGTTGCGATTCGGTGACCTTAACCGCCCATATGGAGCTACTGGGCCTCATTGACAAACCACGGCTCTGTGCTCTTGGATGAAGGACTAGCTGAGTCGTGGTCTAGGGTCGGGCGCTCTCTTCCTTAGAGCGTCCCGCTCACCCCACTGATTCAGATGAAGCCAGTTCCAAAGATGCTCCCGAGATTTCAGCAGTGAGGTGAGGGCGTTGTGCTCCTCGATTTACCTATATCTGACCTTCGCTCGTTAAAAGCCCTCAGATTAAAGCCCTTGTTCGACAAGAAATCCACAACAGCCAAAGTCCCGCCCTCAATTCATCCTCTACACAAACCCTTTCTCGCTCATACCAATCGATATACCACCCACACTGTTGGAAACACCCTGAAATGGGTACATCTTACCACAAAAATTATGCTCTCAGTCCACCGACCACTACGTTACCCTGCCGTTACCACGTTCACCGCTTAACCTCCGGTTCGACCATCTCGATGATGCACTTATCGGACGTCCTACCTTCCCTCTTTCCCCAAACCTCGCTTTCTTGAAGATCTCTCTCTGTTTCCATTGTTTTCCCTGTTTACTTCTCCATTTACAGACCCATCGTCGTGTCATGGCTTATTTTGAAGCTGTGCCACGGTGCTGTGGCCGCCCAACCATCAAAATCAATTACCATAACTAAAACGGGCTTGTTCTATGTTCGCCTCAGCTATCTAGATGTATCTCTTGGCTTTGAACGGTGTATCTAGTTTTTTTTTGGTGCGCCCATAGAATGACTTAATTAGCTCCATGAATTAAGATCAGAAAGCTGTTCGTAACTTGACTCACGGCAAAAAGCCCACCAACATTTTAAGAGTGTTAGGTATTCAACTGAACAATTCACCGCAACCTATAGCACACGACCCTCCATATCTGACTCTGGGGGCAATCAGTCCGTTGTATGGGCTCAGGGCTCGGGTCGCATACAGGGTCGGCGCCGCCGATCGATTCAGTCAGGCCCTGCTAAACCGCTAGATGTATAGCCCAGCATTATGTCTAGAGGCATGAACCAAAAATAAATGGTTAGTTGTGTCTCGATGTCGACGAGGATCCACTCGCTCGGCTGATCGGACCTGACGTCGCTCATTTGTTTACCCCACTCGTAGATCTGAGCGAATCCCCCATCAGCCTTAGCAGGCTCTGTCTCCTCCATATTAGTCCAAATCATTTTAAGTTCATTGTATCTTCGTCGGCTCGCTGAGGGTAGCTCCTGCTTACCGCCGTCCTGAACTCGTCTGGATTTTGCGGACGCTGGATCAAGAAGGGACTGGATTTCGTCATAACTCCTCTCCAGATAGGGTAAGCAAAAGCCAACTACGAGTGGAGATGATGAGAGGTGGAAGGGTCACTGATATCAGGAGTAAATTGGTGACGCTACGTGGCACGTAAGATATACTAGAGTGATACATAGGATACTTTAAGCTCAAGGAAAAGATAGGCTCCCGAATATATGGTTGCTACTCCGCAGTATCAGCATTGTATGCAGCAACTTGACTATTGGCGCTTGCCGCCTCATTCTTTGTGATTGGTCATGAGCTAAATTCTACAACCTATTTGTAGATTTAACCAGTATCTGAGCTCATACCCAAGGTCAAATGACTAGATCAGATAATCATTTGATATCTAGTTTCAAGTGTCCTAAATGGGGATCTCATCACCCCACTGGTGATTGGCTTGAGGCTATTCTAATGAGTCTGCCATCCATGGTGATGTGTTCATTTCACTGTACAAATAAATGCCTAGGATGTGGGTACATGGAGGGGAGAAGCACTTGACACATTGGCTGTTTTAAATCCTTCAGCCGTACAACGGAAGCCCCAATCACCTATTAGCCACAGCAAAACTGGAAGCCAGAACATTCTCTTCCCTCCAGGGTCTAGAATCCTGCCATCCTCATTGATCTCAAGAACAAAGGATGATCTTCGGAGATGGGCCCAACCTGCGGGTCATTAGCCAACACGATTTCCTTGCCCGCCATGTCCTAAATGATTCGGCATTCTTGATTCTCCAAAATAACATACTTGCCATCAAGCGAAAAGTTCAGACTGGTGACAGAGGCTGTTTGACATACAGGATGTCATACTAGCTCTCCAGATGATGCATTCCACGGGCAAAGAGTACTGTCAGAGGAGGCGCTGACGATTTGTTTGAATTAGTCGCGAAGGCGAAACGGTAGATGTGGCGAGCATGACCATTTGGCCCTCTTTCGCGGAGCCAAAGGGGTTCTCCAGTTTGACGCTGTTCCATAGTATGGTGCCATCACTGGACCCTGAGGCGATCGATTTTCCATCAGGTGATAAAGCGAGGCGGATGATGTTACCAGTATGGTACTGCCAAGCGTTCCGATGCGCGCCCCAGTCGATGCATCCCACAGGCGGGAAGTGTTGTTTAGAGATTTACGGACGACCGTATTGCCTTTGGTGACCAAGCGATGCACACCACGTCATGGGTATAGCTTTCCCAGGGGCTCCCAATCGTTCCACTAGTGCATGCATCCCACAAGCACAGAATAAAGTAACCGGTGGCGGGAACTATAATCTTTCCATGGGGTGACCAGGCAAGGCCATATGTGAACGTGGGTGTCCAGGGCTTCCCTATGAGTACTCCCGTCGATGATTCCCACAACTTGATAGTCCCATCGTCGGATGCGGAGGCAATCTTGCCATTTGGCGACCAGGCAACACACAAGACAGACAAAGTGTGGCCCTCCCAAGCTTCTCCTGTAGGTGTGCCAGTAGATGGATCCCATATGCGGGGAATGCAATCGGCTGACCCAGAGACAACCCATTTTACCATCCAGAGACCACGCGAGGGATAACACATAGTCGATGTGGCCCTTCAACGCTTCTCCGATGCGTGCTTTGGTCGTTGAATCCCAATCTGGAGGGTATAATCATGAGACCTGAGACTATCATCTTGCGATCGGGAGACCCGGAAACGCAGTTCACTCGCTCGGAATGAAATTTCCAAGCTTCTCCGATGGGTGCCCCCGTCAAAGGATCCCAAAAGTAAAGCGCACCATCGTCGGACCCGGAGATAATCTCCTGGCCATCGGGCCACCAGGCTACACGGTATTGCGCGCTCCGTGTAGACCATTGTTGCAGGCAGCATCGCCGTAGCTTGCGGTCACATTCCGCCAGATGGCCGTATACTCGTGATAGTGAAGTGTGCGATGGTGTGGACGGCGGGAAGAGTGGTATATGTATGGGACACTTGCTGTGATCGGGACCTCAAACTCGAGGATGGAGTTTTTGAGGTCTTCCAGGAGGCTAGGGGTAGATATTTCGGGTTCCTTCGGCAACGTTGGGAAGGCCGGGCGAGCTGCGATGCGGATGGATATATTGGGTAGGTGATAGCTACGTGGGAACTGTCTACAGGCCTATGGAACCCCCCGCTACAGGTACCCCCCCTTATGCGAAGCACGACCCCGTGCTACTCTACACCTCCGCTCCCTTCCCTTCCTTGTCTCCTCTTCTCCTCCTTCGCTAGTTTTGAGCTTCTATGTGGAATAAAACTCCTGAGTCTTCACACATGCACTCTCCCTTTCAATTCTGTCCCTCCCAGTGACTCCACAATGTAAGAGTTTACGACCCTTGCTCTGATCTGGACTGGTGGCAACCATTTCGGTAATATCTTGCACTTCATTTCAAATGTGCCATCCAATCAGCTATTGTAAACTTGCACTACCTCTCTGGCCTCGAACACTCTTTCCTTGACTCTTGCATCGAAGGCTGCTTTCCTCTTTACTGCATGTCTTAGCCCTTGTCTGTGTGCCTCCTCTCGTTGTGAATCAGCAAAGGCCATGTGGATTTCTATATCAGTTGCTTTTGGTTGTGCTATTGGTCCTGGTGTCTCTGTGCTCAGTTGCTCTGTGTCCTGCCACCTGGTTGTCACTCCTATCATTATCTCTCTTGGTGTATATCCAAAGGCTGGGAGAATCCGGTTGTTCATCTGTGCTATGACCCTATCCAAGTGGTCTGGCCACGTTTGTGGGATGGTTTCCAGGTCAATCTTGGCAGCCTCATCAAAGTCCAAGTCTGGAGCACAGGTGCACTTCATCATGCCTGAAAGGATCTGGTTCCCTCCTTTGACTAATCCATTCATCCATGGTGCATATGCTGAGGTTGTCTGATGCTGTATCCCCACCTCCTTTCAATGGTCCACTACCTCCTGACTTGTGAAATGTGATCCTCCATCTGCCATAAATGTCCCAGGAGTCTGGAAGTGCCTTGATATGTGTTGGAGAGCTTCGATTGTTGCTTTCACAGTTCCTGTTTGCTTATATTTGAATGCCCAGACTCACTGTGAGCAGGCATCAATGTACAGCCTGACTGTTTTGAATTCTCCTTTCCCTTCTGGTAGTGACAGGTAGTCCCCTGCTATCAACTCAAAGGGGTAATACCTGGTTATTGGTTGTAGGAGCATGTTGAGATGCTGGGGTCCAAAGTTCTTGCACTTGCTGCATTTGACAATCACATTGGTCACATCTCTGTTCATCCTCAGCCAGAAGAAGTTGTCCATCAACTTCAGCTTTGTTCTGTCCCTTCCTACATGTCCTGTTAATTCATGCACCAGCTGTGCCTTCTCCCATCCTTCTGCCTCTGTCAGACACTCAACTTTCACTGCCCTCCAGCTGTTCTTCCCTCTGACTCTCCAAAGCTTCCCTTCTTCAATCATAAATCCTGCTGCCTGATGCTTCACCCTCATACTCTCCTTCAGTTCCATCCCCATTCCCTTCATCTCTAACCATTTGATGATATCCCTGAAGTACACATCCTTTTCAAAGCATTGTCACAGTTCTGATGCTTTGGTACCTTCTTCTACTGCCATCATGTCATTCACTAATCCTTTGCTGTCCTCCCAGTTTGGTGTTACTGTCCACTCTTGGCCTTCACCCTTGTTAATCTCTCCTTTGTGGTCTGCCCACTTCCTACTAATCTCATCTGGGACCTTGTTCTCTACTCCTGGCCTGTGCTGGACATCCACTATCTGTGCTGCTAGGATCACATCTCTCCACCATGCATGTGTCACACTCAAGTTGTCTTTGAGCAGTAAGTCCCTAAGCACCTGGCAGTCAGTTTCCAGCACTATTGGCAATCCAAAAATGTATTGATTGAACTCATCCAAAGTGAACTTCAGCACTGCAAACTCCATCAGAAATGGGATGTATTTCTCCTCTGCTCATGATGCTCTCTTTGATGCAAAAGCAACTGGGTGCCATCATTTGACCATCACTCCCTTCTCTGTGGTTCATTTGGGTTCCTGTTCCAGGATCGCTCCAAAGCCCACTGCTGAACTGTCTGTCATCACTCTAAATGGTCAGCCATCATATACTGGTGTTTGCATGACTGGTTCAGCTGTGATTAGGCATTTGAGGTGGATGAATGCTCTCTCTTGCATGTCTCCCCATTTGGCTTCTAAGTGCTCTACTCTGAGTGTGTCTTTGTACATGTTGTGCCTCAGTCCTCTCTCCTCTCCCTCTCTGACCAACTGCTTGATTTCTTGTGTCAAATCCATTAATGGAGCTGCAATCTTGGCATATCCTGGTATCATCCTCCAGAATGTGTTGGCTAGTCCTAGGAATCCTAGCAGTTGAAGTGCATTTGGGGGTCTTGGCCAGTTGAGAATGGCTGTGACTTTGTGCCCATTAGGTCCTATACCTCTTGCTGATAGGCTGGCTCCTGCAAAGACAACCTCAGATTGGAATAGCTGACACTTAGCTGGTGCAAGTGACAGCTTTTTCACTTGACATCACCTGAAGAACTTCCTCATGCTTTCCAACTTCATTCCAAAATCGTTGCCTGCCATGCATACATCATCCATCCAATTCTCAATCTCCCTCCCTATCATGTCATCTAGGGCTCTTGCAACCATCTTGCAAAATGTCATTGGTGCTCCTGTCAACCCAAATGGCATGCACAGATACATGTAGTATCCTCTCCCTTCCATGTAAAATCCTGTATATGGGATTGATGACTCCTCCATGGGTATCACATAGTACCCTGATATGAAGTCTAGCATGCTTGTCCAACATTTACCTGCCATCCACTGCTGTTTCATGAGTAGGTTGCCAAAGGGGAATGGTGGCACTTGTGTTGCTTTGTTGACCTGCATAAAGGTGTGGCATACTTGCCATCTAGGCTTTTTTGGTGTGCACTTCTGTGGTGTGTTGGATTCACTGGCTATCTCAGCATCTGGTGCCTCCTCCTTGGATACCCTCTTCCAGTATGGTGTTAGCCCTGCTTCTCCACATAGCTTGTTGATCCTCATGACTATCTCATCCCTTGACATCCCTGGTTCTCCTGCATCCTTTGGCTGGAGGTTGGTGCTACTGACACACTTGACATAGTCTGCTGGGACTCTTGCACACACTCTAGACACCTCCATCTCATCCAATACATCCATGTACCATTCCTTCTGTGTTTCTGTCAGCAGCTGTTGGTGTACCTTTGTCAGTAAGGTGATCTTCACATCCACATTCAGCTTATGCTCCATGCCTTCAACCAATAGGACTTCCTTGAGAGATAGCACAAAGATATCTGTGAATTCTTTCACCAATTCTTCCACTTGCTGGTGCTGTTCCTGTGTGAGGTCTTGCCCTATCTTGACTTGCTCCATAATCTGGGCTACCCACTCTGGTGCAAATGGCTTGGTAATCCTGGGTGATTTACTTTGACATGCTCTGATCTCTTCAAATGTGATGGCCATGACTGTGTTGATGTCCTCCTCCATGTCTGTTGTCCCTCAGCTGTCTTCTCCCAGTACCTGATCCACCTCCTTCCTGTATCGCAGGAGCTTCCTCAAGCATTTGTCTGTCCTCTTCAGCTCACCCTGCACTGGCTCTGTGACTTCTCTCACAACCTCCCCTTGATCCCCAGCAATCCATGCCTCCAAGTTGTTGATTTCCTGCTGTGACTCACCTTCACTTGTCCTGTTATTGGTCTTCTCCACTGCTCCAACTACTTTGCTATGGCTTTCACTGGCATCATCATGTTCTTGCTCATCATCTGATGTGACCATCCTGTCTCCCTCTGTTTCTATCTTGTTGTCTCTGTTGGTCCCCTCTTCTGTCTCATCTCCACTACTGTTCTCTGTGTCTGGTCCCTCTTTGTTGCTCTTGCCATCTTGTGGTTCCTCCTCATTCTGGATTGCCATGGCTTCCTCATGACCCTTCACTTCTTCCTGTTGCCTTGTTCTCTGCACCACCTTCACTGGTCTTGTCCTTCCTTGCTTCTTGCTCCTGCTACAGTTTGGCACTCTCACTTCTTCACCCTCCTTCCCTTTCCCTATGACTATATCCTTGCCATAATCCTGGACTGCCCCCATCCCTTCCAGACCTGGTTTGCTGATGATGACCTAGAATGCACCTCTTGAATTGAAGACCTCCATGTCTGTCCAATGCTCTAACCCTCCCATCTCAACATCCACTGTGACTGTTCCCATTGATTTCTCCCTCTGTCCATTTGCTGTGCTGAAGATCCTCTCCAATGCTCTCTTGGGTCCCAATGCATCTGTTGCCTCATAGATTCATGTGTCCACTAGATTTGCCATTGCTCCTCCATCAACCATCACTGTTGCTATGATTTCTCCCTCTCCATTCAGACTTGTCATGCACACTGGGTGGTGGAATGGTATCCCTTTATTGCCTTCATTATCCTTTTCTTCTTTGTTCCTCACACTGCCATATGACAAACTCATGGTATTGGCTTTAATGTGTTCTGTACATTGCTGTAGCTCTCTGAGGGCTCTGTTTGCTGGACTGGCTCACCCTCTACCTCTCTGCCAGTCCGTACCCATTTCCCTGCTCCCATCTGTCTTGTCCTCCATATCCCTCTTCCATTGCTATCAATGGCACCACTTGCCCTTGACCTGGATTTGGTCTTAGAGTCCCATACACTCCTTGCATCCTTCTCCATGCAATCTCCAGCTCATTGAGCCTTGGTGCCCTGCATGCTCCTTTCCCATGATAAGCCTTCCCACATGTGAAGCACTCTGATGACCTGAATGGTAATGTCCCTGGTCCTCTTGGCGGTACTCTCGACTCATGAGGTAGTGTGTTCAGCCACTTCTCTGCATACTGTTTATTTGCGAGGTCGTACTCTTGCCACCCTTCTGGTGTCTCTGTGAATCTGATGATCTTATGATCGTGTTTGTCTTTGGCACTGTCATTCCTCAGATGAGGTTTGGGTTTTGTGGTCCGAACCCTCCCATGTATCTCGGCAGCAGCATGCCCGGCAACTGGAGTCCGTATTGCTGGCGTTGGTATGGTGTACCAGGCGACTGCTGCTGTAGCGTTGATGCCATCAGGTTTTGTGTCAGGTTCTGGATTCAATTATGCGGTGTGCTCGGTGGGAGCTGCATGTTTGCTGGCCTCTGAAACTGACTCGCCGGCATTTGCTGTTGCTGAGCTGTGGGCGTCGGTCTCCCATACTGTTGCTGCTGCTGTTGTATGCCTGGCACCGGGGTCTGCTGGAGGATCTGCTGGTACGGCTGTTGAAAAGACTGCTGGTATGGCTGTTGGTATGTTGCTTGGTGCGGCTGTTGGTATGGGTACTGCGCCTGGCTCAATATGTACTGCGGGGTGTATCCTGCCCATGTCCCGATCGCCATCTGTTGCCACTGACCGAGTAGATCGAGGGTTTCTCTATCGCGTTGCGCCCTTAGGAGTCCTTCCGATGTGACTTGTGAGACTGTTGCGACCAGCTCGTCCCATGTGTTCGGCTCGCGGTTCAAGAGGATTGCCTTGATGGCCGCCGGGAACGATCCCTTGACCGCGTCGTATAAGTCCATGTGCACG